>NW_004624759.1:21896554-21915374 GCF_000247695.1 Heterocephalus glaber
CTCCTTCTCCTTCTCCTTCTCCTTCTCCTTCTCCTTCTCCTTCTCCTTCTCCTTCTCCTTCTCCTTCTCCTTCTCCTTCTCCTTCTCCTTCTTTTTCTTCTTCTCTCTCCAACACTAGCACCACCAAGCCCTTCTGATGGATACATTCTTTTTTTTTTTTTTGGTACAGGGGATCGAACTCGAGTCCTTGTGCTTGCAAGGCAGGCAGTGGAACCACTGAGCTAATCCCTGGCCCTGGATACATTCTTTCTTAAAACATTACTAGTACTCACTGAGACTGACCAAGAGTGTCACAGAGCACCATCAGGCTAAACACACTTTGATTATTTTAGATCATATTCATTTCATGTTGACCATGTAGTTTATGTTCAAATGGAAATCCCAGTTCATGAGCAGAACACTGTCTTGCATACCAAATCCATAATTAATGCACATGATCATCTAGTTGAAGCAAGTAAATCCCCATCTGGCTGCCACACTGTCAGCTATAAATGGGTTCTCATTGCTGCAGCATGTTCTTGCAATCACTCAGAGACTGGCAAAGTAGTTAGAGTGCAGAATCCTAGCTTTGTATGATGATCCCAATCTTTTAGAGTTGTCTCATTCATGCATAATTGAACAGCATGCATTTTTAGTAACTTGCCTTTATATAGTCTATCAAAAGGTTTAAGATGATTTTCAATAAAATAGCTTCCTCTTCCTACTAATGTTTCAACAGTTTATACAATAGCTAATTAAATGCATGCAATAACAAGTACAGGTGGAATGATACAATTGTTGGAAAGCATGTGGAGAAGTACAAGAAGTGTGTGGTGTGCTCTGGAAAACTATACTACCTGCCAGCACCCAACTGTCAGTAAAACTAACAGAGAGACAGCATTGACTAATCCTGCAAACTGCATAAGTGGTGGTCAGTTAGACAGTTTCTGTTGTATTCAAGTGTATCTGAGTACATAAATACTAATTTGGGGTCAAATTGTTAAACTTCTAAAAGAAGTGATAGTGGTGTGAAGCTAAATTTCTGGTTAGACTTTTGTTTGTCATGCTCTTTTAACTTGTGATGTTCTGTGCCATCCTTCCCCATAAGGCTGCCACAGCGCCTTCTCACTATTGCAGGATGTTCTTGCAACCACTTGGAGGCAGCAAAAGGGCGAGGTGCAAAGGGGTAGCTCTAGACATCAAGTTGAAAATTTCAGGCATTATACCTGAGTTAGGGGGATATCCTTTCTCTTGTCTCAGGTTTCTCCTTGGAACAACCTCTAATGCGTGAACATCCCTAGGAGCCTTCAATTATCCTCCATCCATCCCCAACAATAGAAAAAGGAGTAAACTGTCTGATTCATGAGTTGGGAAGAAAAAATGGGCATGCTAGGCTTTGTCTGCTTTCTTCCCCACTGAGATATGTTTATATGAGGAGTGACCGATATTTGCAGGGAATGTTTAAATTTTTTAAATTTATTACAGTGAAAAACACATTGCTTTTAATCCCCCTCAAAGCATTCCCCATCACTTTGACACATTTATTCCATGTTCTCGCCACTTTCTTAAGCAGGCATGGAAGTTCTCTTTTGTGAGTGTCTTTCTGTGTTGTGATAAAAAATACAGTGAATGCTGCTGCCAAGTACCATTTGAGGAAAAGACAGACTTGTAAAAACATTACAATGTGCCCTCATCCACCTTATTCACTGGATCTGGCACCCTGAAAATTATGGCTCTTTCCCAGAGTCAAAACAACCATGAAAGGCAAATGTCTTGAATTGATTCAAGACATTGAGGCACCCACCACAACACAACTAAAGACACTCACAAAAGAGGACCTCCAGAATTGCTTCAGAAACCAGCAAGAATGATGGGCTAAGTGAGTTCAAAGCCGTAGTGAGAAGTATTTTGAGGGAGATTTATGGCACTATGTCTTTTACTACTTTTAATTTTTTAATTAAACATTCAATATATTTTTAGATAATACCTCATATGCAGAGAGCACACTTTATGGGCTACGTTTTTCACTCCTGGATGAGGGACCCAGGGCTGAAAGATCCTATCTGATTTAGTGGCTGGACCTGCCTAACTCTGGGAAGAAATAACAATAAACAAGTCCTTTCAACAAGATATCTAAAGTCATATTCTCCAATCAGTTTCAGCAACAGTAAAAAGTATATTTTCACATTTGCCATCTACTTCTGCACCCATGTTCCATTTAAATCTAAACTTAGAAGAGAAAAAAAGAATGTTTCTGCATGTGTCCTGCAAACTGAAAATGTGATGCAAAAAAACCCAAAAAACCAAAACTCAGTGGTAATTTTGGAAGTGGTCAAAGAAATCTCCAAGTAAGAGGATTGTTAAGTGGTAAATAGCAGAAAATAAGAAAAATAAAGGATAGATCCCAGAAATGTAGTATACAAATAAAGAACCAGGAAGAGAAAAAAGATGAAAGGAGGGCATAAAATCATCAGAGAAGTAAGAGATCTTTCCAGAATTGAAAGACATGGGTTTCTGGAAAGAAGAGGCCTACAAAGAGTTGAAAGCAAAATACCAGCACCAATGTATATCATAATAAAATGTTAAAACATTGACTACGAGAAGATTACAAAACTTTCCAGAAGGGAGGATAGCAAATATTATACCCAGAATCCACAAAAATTCAAGTTTCCAAATATTAATGGTGGAATTTAGAAGACAATGGAGCAACACTATCAAATTTTGAGAGAAAATTATTTCCAACTTAGAGTTCTATAATTAGTAAAAAGAAGATATTACCAGACATGAAAGCTACAAAATTTAGCTTTCATTCAACCTTTCATGAAAGGCCCCTGGAGGATGTACTCCACAAAAATAAAGAAAAGGGGCCGGGGATTTAACTCAGTGGCACTGCGCCTGCCTCACAAGCGCAAGGTCATGAGTTCAATCCCCGGTACCAAAAATAAATAGATAAATAATAAATTTAAAAATAAAGAGAAATACACAGGAATCTATCTTAAGAGAGAGGTGATATGAGTCCTAGGAAAACACTAAAGAATGAGCCCAGAATAATAACTGTACAGTATGCCCTGAAAACAACTAAACTAAAGCAGCTCAGGAACTTAAAACAGAATTAGGTGATTTAGCTGCAAATCCATACAAAACTTAGCAGAAAACAGTAGTGCAACAAAGAAAATGTCATCATAGTAGCCTACGTGGCTCCACTATAAATAGCACTTTTAAATGAGAATAATATTGATACTAAATATGTGCTAACCAAAAACTTTAACACAACCATATCAGAAAAGAAAGCTTGTGTGTGTGGTTAAGAGACAGTAGAAGAGAACTCAATCATCATTTCCCTTTGGAATACCAAGAGATAAGACCTGAAATTGAAAATATCAAAAGTAGCATGTTAGAGATAAAAATACAAATAGAAGAACCACTCAAAAGGCAAATATCTACAGGAACAGCTACAAAAGTTGAAGATCGTTGCTTCTAGAAAGTAAGAAATGGGGACTTGGAGACAAAAGTTTTCCTAATAAGACTTGTGTGATTTTCTAACTTTATATAGTTATATACTCATTTTAAAAAAAAATAAATTCTAATTGTTTCCAAACAAAGGATTTCTCTGGCTCTTTCTACATACATAGCAATAGATATCATTTGTAAAGTGAGACACTTTATTTTTGTTATTCACAAAACTGTCTATTCCAAAGGCCTTTGGAATTTCCACACTGAAGCCTACAGTGCTTCTGTCTTTCTGGCACTATGCGCTGGCCCTTTTACACTTATCATGGGTTCTCTGCCTTAAAATTGTGCTGATCATATCACTCCTTCTTTTACTCTAGACTACCAAAAATAAATGATTCTTAAAAACTAGTATCTCTATAGTCATTATGCAAGATAAGATTAATGACATGTTAACTAAAAGAATAACTACAGTTAATACAAAACTGTTTGTGTATAGAATACATCTAGTTCTGCACCTGGTAACATATATAAATGAAACGATTACTCACTTTCATAGCTTGAAAAAATATCTAATTCTATGTCTGTCTTTTTTTAAATACTGAGGAATATTGAGGGCAGTCCACTGTATAAGTGAATCCATTTTAAATGAAGAACGATTTTTAAGGTATTCTGAGGTGTGTGTATTTCAGTGATTTTAGCTAAAGACATGAAAGAGAAAACATGTTTTTAAATTATTGACTTAGATGACAAATCCCTAAGATGACAGACTAATTAATGCCCCTTAGTTTTTTTCTACAGTATAGCACATAACCAAATGAAAATTGAGTCATATTATTACTGTATTTGAGATGGTGTCAGTTTTTACCAAGAAAGAGATTCAAATATTCATAATTTGGTTTTAAAGATGACCTGAAGACCAAAATATGCTAAAAATGTTCTCTCCAAAAGAGGATTAAAGCATACTCTAGGTCATGGTGATTAAGAAGGAATTTTTCAAAGGCAGAAATACTGTCAGTTACATTTTTACACTTGGGTGAACAAAAATCAGGATCACCAAGTATCAGCTCGAAGAGCCCTTATTCTCCTGACTCCTTGTTTCACAGAGGAGGAGATTCAGGCTCAGAGACATTCAGTGGCTTGTGCAGGCCACAGAGCTGTAAGTAGAGACTGAACTCCTGAGGCATCTGCTTTTCTACCCAAGGTTCCTTCTCATGGCTCAGTCTCCCTTCTAGGGAAAGGGGGTGATATATATACACATCATCCCTACAGTGAAGCAGCTTGTTTATTTATTGATCCCTTAGGAGGGCTCAGACACTGTGTCAGCGCATTCCATGGGTGAGCTCCTCGAGCCCTCCAACACCAGGAAGCCGTGCGTGTTCCCCCTACACCACTTCACCTGAAGAGCCCAAGGCACAGAGCTCAACAGCAGCTCAAGATCTGCCAGCTGGTGAGTGGCCGAGCCGAAAACTGCTCTGAAAGCATGTACTGAATCCCTGTTTAACACATTAACTGCTTATTATGAAGTAAAGACTCAATGTGTTCCTAGAAGATCCCCTGAGAAAGCTTGTCATCAAGCAGCTTTCCTCAGAGTAAGAGACTGGGGGGCAGGCAGGTGCAGTTTAGGGGAGAAATTATTTTGTTTCCTGAATATCTGCCAGATCACTCTTGGAAACGTGTTTTAGAGCAAGAATCATAAAACTGTAGCCTTAACACCAGTAAAATATAAACATCAGCCCAGCAAACTTTCACCACTAAATTCAAAGTTGGATTAAAAAAAAAAAGCAAAGAGACTTGGGAACATCTAGGAGGCTTTGAGAATTTGAAAAATAAAAATGCAGCAATAGAAGGCAGTACAAATCCTCTGAAGCCTGAGGCATAGCGGCCCGCAGGCTCTGCCACCGTCATGTCCCTTGACCTCCATTGAGAGGCTGAGAGGCCCTTTGGCCTCCATTTGCCCTCATCTGGGCAGACAGATGCCCTTGGCCTTCACCGGGCCAAGTGAGCTGAAGCCCGGGGGACCAACAGGGCAATGGAAGTGCAGCCGTTTCTGCAAACCACGGATCTCACAATTAAGGAGACACACCCCCATCCGCAACCGAATCTCTAAAGTCCAGAGCTGAAGGAGTAGGTTCGGGGGGCCCAGAACAGCTGAAGGCGTGCCGGACGCTGCGGAACTCCGGGTACTGGGAGTGTGGAGACAAGGAGCCCCGGGGCTGGCGAGTGGGCAGCCGCCGATGGACACAAATGCCCTTTTTCATAATCAGCTTAACTGGCAGGGATTCGGCGCAGACACCCTGGAGTTCGAGCGCTCAAAGCCAGCCTGTACTCCCATGGTCAAAACCCCCTGCCTCTTGGCTCCCACGGGTGCGTTCACTCGAGTCCCAGGTGGCCATGTTGAAAAGGGCGACGGCTGGAGCTCTTCTGCCCCGTCTCACCTGTTTCTGAGGCTCCTGGCCTCAGGCTGCGCTGTCCCCCACCGCTAGTGCTCAGCCGGGCCAAGTCATGGATAAACCCTTCACCTGGCTCAGCCCTGCTTCCCTTGGGTCTCACCCGGGTGGCACCGGGGTCCCGGAAGCTTTCCCCCGAGTTGCGCCGGGGCATTCCAGGCGCGTGCGCTCGGAGGAAAAGCAGAGGCGGGCGGAATCCCCAGCGCTGATCACCCCAACCGTGACTCCGCCGAGAGAAGCGCGCTATGCTGGGCTTCCAGCCAGCCTTCCCACAGCCTACACCGAAGTAAAACGGGCCGCGCTGGGGGCTTCCCGATCACCTATCCGCGACCATCCGCTCCCTGTAGCGGCAGCCACCAACCCAACCCAGCATGGCGCTTTGTCCGGTTCGGCGATTATTTCAAATCCCCAAAGACTCCCGGAGGAAATGCGAGGGGGGACCCGCAGGTGGAGAGGAGGTTCAACGCCCCTTTCTCCAGGAGCGCGCCCCGCAAAGCCCAGTTCTGGGAGCTTTGCAGACTGCCCTGACGAACGCACAAGGGTGTCGCCTGAGTCCAAACACAGCGAGGCATTTTTGTGGAAAGCACAGAAGCTTGTTTATAACTGCAGGAGCCGTGGAAGGAATGAGAAGAGTGTTACAATGAGCCTTTAAAAGAAACCTAGGTTCTGTGGCAAGAGCAGCCGGGGAAGCCGGGAGGCCAGGGACAGCTAGAGGAGGTACGCGGCTGCAGAGCGTCCAGAGGCTTCCGCACCAAGAGGGGCGCGCTTCGGGAATGGGCTGGGCCACAAGTTCTTTCGTATTTGGCGCGGGTCGTGCGCAGGTCGTGCGCCCCTGATTGTGAGTCCCCCGCGGACCGAGCGGGAATAAGGGGGAGGCGGCAGGCAGTTTGACAGCACCTGTTAGAGGGGGGCACGTGATCGGCGGGCTCAGACATCCCCTCGCCCAGGGTCCTCTCCAGGACCGTCTACTCTAGGTGCCCCCTCTACCGCGACCGCTCACCGAGCTCGAGGATGGGCAGCGCAACACAAGTGAGACCCCCGCGCGCGCTCCCGGCCTCAGCTCCCTCTGGGGCCGCAGAGGACAGCGGAGGTCGGTTGGGTTAGGGCCCGGGGACCTGGACGCGCTCCCGCTCACCTCTCTCACTGGCCTGCATGTAACGCACGATGTCCTCCAGGTCCAACTCTTTGGTGTCGTCGAAACTGTAGGTGGACGTGTGCAGACCCTCCTCCTGGAAAACCCCGTGGACCCCCTCAAGGGTGAAGTAGCAGTTGCGCTCCAGCTTGTCGTCGGTGTAGACCAGCGCGGCGCGGCTCCATTGGTGGTGGCGGAACAGGGCGAGCATCATCTCGCCCATCTTGGCGTAGGCAGGCGCCACGCGCGTAAGGTGCGAGAACTCGGCGTCCTTGTGCCGGAAGCCGGCGGCCAGGGCTCCCGCCGACAGCATGGGCAGATCCCAGTGCGACGCCAGCCGGGCCACCGGCGCCGCTGCGTACTCGCACACCGGCCCCAGGATGAGGTCGGGCTTGGTGCCCCGCGCCGCCGCCACGCGGTCCACCAGGCTGAAGAGCGCGCGATTGCCGCAGTCCGAGTCCTCGTAGGCCACCTGGAAGCGAGTGCCCGGCGGCAGAAGCCTCCGGCCGGTTCCATTGCCCTCCACGCTGCGGAGCGCGTACTCGATGGCCGGCCGCACGCGGGCCAGCGAAAACAAGTAAGAGTCGTCCTGGGGCAGCAGCACCAGCACCTCGATCTCCTGGGGCGGCAGCGCCTCTCTCTCCCGGCGCCCGCCGCCCCGGCCCGCGCCCCCGCCGCCCGTGCCGCCGGCCAGCAGCGCCCAGCCGAGCAGGACGTGCGCGGAGAAAGTGAGCGCCAGCAACGGGGACGGCATGGTGCCGCGACCCTCGCCGCCCTCTCCGCCCGCTGGCCCTCTGCCCCCACGCACCCTGCCGCCTTCCTCCCCACTCTCCTGCCTGAGGTCCCTGCGCCCCCTTGGGCACTCTAAGAAAATGCCCCTTTCGCTAACGCCGAAAGACAGTAAGAATCCTCTGCAATGTCACTAGCATAAAAAAGAAGAAGAAAAAGTTCACCAAGTGTAAACCTGTGCGTCTGTAATATACCTGTATACTATTATAAATATATATTCGCCCTTCCTTTATGCATATGCTGTTTTGCTTAGAGGTGGCTTCTTATTTGGGCGTTGCTAAGGTTGCCTTTGAAAGGCTATTTGCAAAAGAAAAAAAAAAAAAAAAAGACTTGTCCAAGTGTTTGTAATTGACGGTGCATCTCCTTCGCGTGTGATCTCATTGATTCGCAGGGGTTCCCGGATCCATAGCCCGCGTTTAAATAGCGTGGCCTCGGCGGAGCGCGTTACCACACAAGGCGCGCCGTCGCCGGGCCCGGGTTCCGGGGCGGGGGGCTGGGCCGGGGAGCCGCTCGTTAGCACTCTGACATCAGGGCTCCTCCCCGCACCCCTTCCCTGCCCACCGCTCCCCGTCCCTAACCCCCACCACCCGCGTGCCCCTCTGCCTCCCCTTAAAGCCGCCGCCGCCCACGTCCGCACCCGCTGGAGCCCCCGCAGCGCCGCTCGCCTCTAGGGTCCCCGCCTCTCCCAGGCCATGCCCTCTGCAGCTCTGGGCTTTAAAAAAGGAAATGTGTTTGAAGAAACGCGCGGGCGCGTACACACGCTCAGAGGCGAGGACACACACGCTGCGGCGGGAGGCAGGAGTGAGGAAAGGAGTAGTCGTCTAAAGTGCCACGCTCGGTGCAAAAATCCACAGGTCCCGCCGGTCTCACTTCTTCCTTGCTCTGGCCCCACGAACTCCCGCCTCGCGGACTGGGGTTGACCGGGCACCTGACCTTCCCGGTCGCCGGCTCAGGGTCAGGGAACTGGGATCGAGTCCTTCGCGGGCTGGCCGCTTCCCGCGCCCCTGCCCACCCCGGGCCTACGCCAGCCCCCTCCCTCTGGGCCTCGCGGGGACCCCGGAGTTGCAGCGCCGCCGGGGTCCCCGCGCCCTCGCTCACAGACCCCCCGCCGGCGCGCGGAAAGCCTGAAAGGGAAACTTGTTGCTCCCAAAAGCGTGCGAAGGTTTCGGCTTCTAAGGGTGTCAGAAAGCTTGAAAGGCATCTCCAACTCATCCTCGGGGCTCTGGGGCTAAGCCAGCCAACCCAAAACCTCCCTCGCAGGGTCCCCCTCCAACCCGACCGCTCGGAGATCAAGAGCTTCTTTCGGGTCCGGGCTGCGCAAGTCAAGCTGCTCCAGACGCTGCGATGCCAAGAAAGGTGCTGCCTCGGAGGCTCTGTCCCGCTCCGGTCACCGCCACAGCGGCCGCGCCGAAGTCCGGCGCCGGGGGAGCGTCGCCGGAGCTCTCCGCGCAGCGGGGCAGCTCGGAAAGAAGCCAGACCCTCTGTAGGTGGTTACACACAGAAGCCATGTGCAACGCAAATGTGCTACGCTGCACGAGAGAATTCCGACGCTCAAATCCCGCAAATTAAAATAAATTCAAAATGTTTTAAACTGTTCTTTCATTTGGGCGTCTGGGTTCACAGATTTGTTAGTCATAAACCTACGCCCTCTTTCGGCAGAAACTCGCACTGACTCTTTCCACCGCTCCAGGAGCTGCTCCCACCCACCCCCAGCCACCCCCGCCCAGCCCTAAATCGGCCCAGCTGTCCTTTGTGACCCTGAAATGGCAAACAGAGGTTTCCAGAGATGTGGCGGCTTGGGCACTGGGCCTCCTCGCCTTTAACAGCACTCTCCTTATCGCTCTTTCTGACATCCTAACTGTAATTGTGGGTAACGTTTCATCCTCTGGGTCATTTAGGTTTCAGATTATGCACTAGAATCCCTAAATTTTCACTATAAGTAGGAGTATACTAACTCTTGAGAGAACTTTCATTTATTTAATTAGAGCTGCTAACCAGTAGTAGAAGAGGCATCTATGAGAAAATGTAATTCCACAAGCAGAGTAATCCACACACACTGGAAATTGAGATTTAGTGCTTCACAGCAATTAACTCCTTCCTGAAGTCGTAGGAGGGCAGGCGTTGTCTATAACATCATAGTTATAGTAATATTTTTTTTACAAGACAACAGGACAACAGCTAAATTCTCAATTCCAAGAGTCTTAATGGATTTCAGCAAGTTGCCAGGAGACGAGAAAAACCAAGGTTTTCTGTTACTGCCAGCTATGCCCGGTATCTGGGAACAGCAGCCAGTGGAGATATGATTCTGCAGTGTGTGGTATGGACTCACTCGGAGAGTCTGAGTTTCAGTGGCACTGGGTGTGAATCCCACTCGCATCTCAGGCGCTGCCCAGCCTCGCCCACGGGTCGACAGCAGGGCAGTGCGACTATGTTAGGGTGAGCGCCGCAGTCGCCTCGTGCGTGTCCTCTGGACAGGAGCTCTTCCACTTTCAGCCTGTGGCAAAGGAACATGGACAGGACGGAGTGTGGCCGGGAAGAGGCCCCAAACTAGACCGCAGGAGAAAAGCCAGTGTTAAGAGTCTGCCCGTGCCCAAAACATCCCTTTTAAATTCCAAGAGCAGAAAGCAGGGTTTTTAATAAAAATTTTCAAATGCAAACAGGCACAAGGTTATGAAAAGGCTCACCAACTAGTATATGGATGTTAATGTTGTGGATTTGTTTAATTCTATTAAAGCAAACTTTTTGCAGTCAACTGAAAGCGCCTAAGTATCACGGAGTTCTGCAATTTTGAAGTCCTAAAAGACCTACGAAATCACCCAGGCCAGGCCTAGTAGCACACACCTGTGATCCCAGCACTCTGGGAGGCTCAGGTAAGAGGATCACAAGTCTGAGCCCAGCTTGGGCAAATTAGTCACAGCAAGGCTGTCTTAAAATTTATAAAAAAAAAAAAAAATTAAAAAGGGCTGGGGAATGTAGGTCAGCGTGAAGACCCCGGGTTCAATGAGAGAGAGAGAGGAATGAAAACAAAAAAAGAAAGAAATCTCCAAGCCTGGCATTCTCTAGTTGAAGAATTGAGGCCCAAAGAATATAGATGATATACACAAATATTGCTGTGTACCCTGAGAATATTTTTAAATAAAATAAACTATGTAGTACCTATTATACCAAGTAAAAGAGGATTGTGGACAAAGCTAACTGCCACTTTAACATTCTTTGTATCAAAATTTTATCTTATATTTAGCTAGGTATTCAGGCTACATGGCAGACTAAAGCTGAAAATAGTATCATTTTATAATAAAACTTTTGTTACACTTTTAAAAGTTAAAGCAAAACAAGAAAGAAGGAAGAGGAAAAATAGGAATAATATCTCTTGAACTCAATTTTTAAACATTACTCTTTTTAAATTCTGTAAAACATGAAATGAGGGAGAAAAAAAGCCCTTTTCCACTTTCAAAAAAGCAAAACACTAATCTTTTCACTCGGTGCATCCTTTCTGGACTCAATTGTTGAAGGAAAACAAAAAACTAAGTTATGGAGAAATCCTACAAAATAAAATTAGGCAATTGAAAGCCTAAAGGACAATGCTCATGTGATAATACAGAAATTCATGGACCTTCTGTAGAATTTAGAAATGTTTTCAACAACATACTCAAACCATGAATTTTTTTTACTTTAATCTACTAAAATGTTTTCTAGAAAGTATTCAGTTGCTTAGTTTCCAGCTGTGTGAAATGAAATTTGTACCCATATGTTACTCTACTACTACCAGGAAAAGCAGCAGCATACACAGAAACTAACATGTGATTCTTTGAAATGTAGTAGAAATGCTATCAGAAAGTTTTCTCCACCATCTGTAAGTTTCTGTAACTCTTCTCCCTCAGAATCCTGTATGCAACCTCAAAAGTAAGCATCCATCAGATTTTCAAAGAGCCTCTTTTTCTTTGTCCAGCCAGCTCTGAAATCACACTAAAGACCACTCCTGTGAATCATGTGGCCCACAAGAAAATACCTTCTGAGGACAGAACTGTTGAAAATACACTTCCCCCTAGAGGCAGAAAAGATGAAAGGACATTACACATAAGCCAAACATGTTTCTGTAATTGAAGGAATATCGAGATTCTCATTTTTAAAATAGAGTTGATGTTTCCAAAGGAACTATTCAATAAATGGAAGAAAAATCAATGCACACAAACAAATTAAAACTTTGCCTCTAGGTTTTAGCTTTCCTTGCAGAGACTCTAATAATTGAGCCCTTTTCCTCCATTACATTTTTGCCAGTACTATGAATAATACTAATTATGTATTTTTATTTAGGTTTATGATTCATTTTCATCAGAAACTGCAACTTTGTGCCTTTGACAAGGCTTCTGTGTTACCATCCTCTTAGATTTCCATCCACAATAGTCTTATTTTCATTTGTTTGAAGAGGTTCTGAGACAAAGTAACACTTGAAAGACTCCTAAAAAATGTATTGCTGGTCTGTGACTTAACTTCAGTACTGGCATAGGAAATGCAAGCATGTGCATTATACATTTACAGACAAGTTACTTAATGTAGATTATCACATTACAAAATCAAACATTACATCAAAAAGCAAGTGTGTGTGCCTCAACTTCATGGACAGTAATACTTTTTTTTTTTTAGTTGTACACTGTGTTCTTCAAAAAAAATATTTGAGAAGCCACATAAATATATGAAATGGAATTTTAGAGCACTTTGCTTGGGCAACAGGCACAGGGTTCTATTTCCTCCTGTAGCCTTCAGCAACAGCCCTAAGCCTCAGAAATATTCTGCTCCCCCATCTGAGATTCAGCAGCATTCCTAGAGTTCATGATCACAATGAATTGCATTTCTATTTATAAGGAAGAAATATATCTGAATTGGGATCCGGTCTCCAGAGCAGAGTGGAGTACTGTGGAAAGAACACACATTTAGAAGCCTTACAAGCAAGTCTGCAGATTATCATAGAACTTATTTGACCTTCAGTTCTCTTTCTCTCTCTTTCTCTCCCCCTCTCTCTCCCTCTCTCTCTCTCTCTCTCCTGAACCCCAGACATTCACACTGAACTAATCCACAGCCCCTTTTGCATTTTTTCTCTTTGAGACAGGGTCTCACTAAGTTGCCCAGGCTGGGCTCAAACTTGCAACCCTCCAGAATGCTAGAATTGCAGGCATGTGCCACCATACCAGGCAATTTTCTCATTTTTAAAGTGGAGATATTGCACTGGTGTTGTAGAAGTAAATGTAAGAAAAAGCAAAAGCTAAATGCTATAGGAAATTAATAAACACCACCTCTTGTTAGGACATTTTCTTCGATGTCTGGTTAAAAAAAAATAACACCAAGTAAATGTTCAATAAATGTTTATGGAATGAATGAATAAGTGAATACAAAACTCCAAAAACTGTGATCCATGTGTAACTTGCTTGGAATCATCTACTGCTTGATTACAACACACCTTATTTTATAATAGTTGTTTGTTAACAGTGGCTTTCCTGAGGGAACCATTTTGGCAATCACTTTGACTCTGGCTCTGGATTCCCAACCTCAGGTATTTCCTAGTAAGCTTGAGACAAGAACCTGTCCACTATTCTTTCTCCTCCCATGGATCAAAGAGAGCAGGACCTCATGTTTACCACCTTATGTCTGCCCATAACAGCTATCAGCCTCCTCCAGAAATTCCAGTATTGAGAAGTAAAGAGAATAAGAAGAGACAGGGTCAATCAGGGAGTAATTAAAATAAGGGGGAACATAAGAGGGGCTCTACAATGCACAGGACTTTGAAGATAAGAGGAGTAGGAAGGAGGATGCAGATTGTGTGAAAGCACAGAGGTTGTATCAGGAGGAATGTATTGAATTTGAGAATCATACATGCCATCATAAATAATGAGAGAAGAATAGGATGTATCTTAATGTATTATATACCCAGGCTATAAAAATGTTGGGCCCACAGCCTGATGCTCTTGTTCAATTCAACAACCTTTTTAAACATCCATAGTGTGTTAACGATTATGGTATTCTACACCCTGACTCTAATGTATCAGACATTCACTTGTTTGACAATATGATTTCATACAAGTTAATCTGTTCTGGCCAACCATGTTATAACATTCAAATGTGCTAAGATTAACAGCAACATTATCAGGACAAAATATACCATATTTTAAGAATATTTCATACAAATCACTTTTCTAATATTGTATATCAAATGTTGAACATTTTCTATAATAAATTATATCAGCATTAAACCATTAAAATATAAACTCCATTAAAAGTTTTTTCCTCAACAAGGGATTTGTTTTTCTCCAGTTCTACATTCCATTCTTTAAAAACAATATGTAGGAAATTAAAATTTTATTTTACCAATGATAAATCCAAAAAATGCAAAGATTACTATCAAACAGAATTTAGAAGAAAAATAATGAAACACAAAAGAAAAAAAAAGAGATACTTCAGAAAGAAATTAATGTATATGTATATATAAATTTATGTGGCTAAAGTTTTAAAATCATAATTTTCAGAACATGCAGACAGATCATGTTGGATTTCTGATTCTGCAAGCAATATAACATGCCAAAACCCCTAAATACTAGTTGTAAATGGTTTTAGTGTATTGATTTACCAGCACCTCATCATTCAAGTTTAATTCTTGATTATTTTCTTGCTGAGAACTGCTGCACATTCTTTCTAAAAAAAAAAAACAGTGCATTTTTTTTGTCATGCTACGTACAAGAATTAAAAGGGTTAAGGAAATTTTCTATTAGTATCAATCGCAAGGTTGTGAGAAAAATATTATTTATTACTTTCCAACAAATACATTCCATTTAGAATTAAATCTTGGATAGCTGATGCATGACACTAAAATAGAATAGAATGACATGAGGAAAACATCACAAAAATTTCTGACATTTGCCCTCTTGTATTTTTGGTGATCATGTTATGACATCAAATTTCACCCTCACATTAATGTAGAAAATTATTTCAAAAGTTGACATTGTTCCTATTCACTTGTTGATGACTCCTTCAACACTAAATATTCTTTGCTCTTTATCCAACCTACAAAAATATTCTTCAGCCTTTTTTGTCTTTTTGGCTTTTCCGTCTGCCAAGGAGAAATAGTGAGGATTAATTTCATCTGAATACTGTCACTGCTGACTTAGTTACCTTATGGTTTGACATGGAAAGGATTTTCTACTTCAGCAATCTATCATATCCAAGTGCATGCAAGTGTACAAATTATCTCAAATTATAAATTATTCATATTTTAATGAATCTTTTGGATTCTTTTTCAACCTCGGGTACAAATTTTTTAATTAACATACCCTTTTATAAAATTTTTATTGGTACATTTAGGTATACAATATAATGACATTCATCATTTGAGATTTGTACCTTCACATAATATATCATGATTCTTATTTTTCTCCACATCCTGCACTCCCTTCAACCCTTCCACTCTTCCCTATTTACCAAGTCTTTGTTTCCATTTTTTCATTTTCTCATGTTAATTCCATTCCCCTTTCCTTTCACCTGCCTCTGCCACTTCCCCTTCCTCTTTGCACCTTTTCTTCCTATTTCACATTATCTATTATACATTTTGATCCTTATTTACATTTTCAGTTTCTCCAGAGAAACTATTCAGTATTTACATGTGTGCATCCTATTTCTTCCACTTAAGATTATCACCTCATCAATGAAATTGAAAAGGAAGCAATACTACCAAATTCATTCCTGAAAGCAAGTGTTACTTTGATTCCAAAACCAGGGAAAGACCCAACCAAAAGACAGAACTACAGGCCAATCTCCCTAATGAACATAGATGCAAAAATCCTCAACAAGATACTGGCAAACAGACTACAGAGGGTCATCAAGAAGATCATACACCCTGACCAAGTCGGATTTAACCCAGGGACGAAGGATGGTTCAACATACATAAATCAATATATGCAATACACTATTTTAACAGAGCCAAGGACAAAAACCATATGATCATCTCAATAGATGCAGAAAAAGCATTTGAAAAAATCCAACAACCATTCATGATAAAAACCCTACAGAAAATTGGAATAGAAGGTCTTTATCTCAACCTGTTTAAGGCTATCTATGAAAAACCAACAGCCAACATTATAATAAATGGTCAAAAATTGAAAACTTTCACGATAAAATCAGGACCAAGACAGGATGCCCACTATCACCACTCCTGTTCAATATAGTTCTGAAAACATTAGCCACAGCAATTAGAAAAGAGAAAGAAATAAAAGGAACAAAGATAGGAAAGGAAGAAGTTAAACGGTCATTATTTGCTGACGACATGATACTTTACATAGAAGACCCAAAAAACTCAGCCAAAAGACTTTTAGACTTAAATGACACATTCAGTAGAGTAGCTGGATAAAGGTAAACACTCAAAAAACAATAGCCTTCTTATACACAAATAACAGACTCACTGAGAGAGGAATTAGGGAAACAATTCCTTTTACATCCAAAAAAATAAAATATCTAGGAATCAATATAACAACGGAAGCTAAGACCTCTACACTGAAAACTACAGCACTCTGAAAAAAGAGATTGAAGAGGATATAACAAAATGTAAAGACATCCCTTGTTCCTGGGAAGGAAGACCCAATATAGTGAAAATGGCCATACTTCCAAAACTGCTATATAGATTTAATGGAATGGTAATTGAAATTCCAACAATATATTTCACAGAACTAAAGAAAACAATCGAAAAATTAATTTGGAATGAGAAGAGACCTAGAATAACAAAAGCAATTCTAGGCAACAGAGACATGGCAGGGGGTTATTACAATCCCCAACTTGAAAATATACTACAAAGCTATTATGATTTTTAAAATACAGCATGGTACTGGCAAAGAAACAGACCTGAGGACCAGTGGAACAGATTAGAACATGCAGAAACAACTCCAGACACACTCAGCCATCTCATCTTTGATAAAGGAGCCAAACACTCTCACTGGAAGAAAGATAGCCTCTTTAATAAATGGTGCTAGAAAACTTGGGTTTCAACTTGTCCAAGATTAAAACTAGAGCTATATCTCTCACCATGCACTAAACTAAAATTGAAATGGATTAAAGATCTAAATATTAAAACAGAAACACTGAATTGGCTGGAACAGAGGTTAGGTAGAACTCTTGAAGACATTGGTGTAGGAAAAGATTTTATGAACAAAACCTCAGTTGCCTGGGAACTAGCACAATCAACAAGTGGGATCTCTTCTTACTAAAAAGCTTCTTCACAGCAACAGAAACCACCAGCAGTGTGAAGAGACAACCCACAATATGGGAAAAAATCTTCACCTGCTATTCCTCAGACAAAGGTCTACTATCTAGAATCTATAAAGAACTTAAGAAAATCAAACCTCCCAAATTTAAAGAACCAATCCAAAAATGGGCATCTGAAATGGGCAGACATTTCTCAAAGAAATAGAAATAACAAATAAACATATGAAAAAATGTTCAACATCACTTGTCATTCGAGAGATGCAAATGAAAACAACACTGAGATTCTACCTCACCCCAGAAAGAATGGCTACTATCATGAAACCAACCAATAACAAATGCTGGTGGGGCTGTGGAGAAAGAGGAACCCTGCTCCACTGCTGGTGGGAGTGTAGACTGGTGCAACCACTGTGGAAATCTCTATGGAGATACCTCAAAGAACTAGGACTGGAAGTCCCATTTGACCCAACTATTCCCCTGCTGGGTATCTTCTCCAAAGAATTAGAAGAATCATACCACAGTGATATATGTGCACCCATGTTCATAGCAGCACAGTTTGTAATAGCTAAAACTTGGAAACAGCCCAAATGCCCATCAACTGGAGACTGGATCAAGAAAATGTGTTTTTTTAATAAAATGGAGTACTACTCAGCCATCAGAAATGAGAAATTAGAGACATTTATTGCTAAATGGGTGCACATTGAGGCAATATTCTTAAGTGAAATAAATAGGACACACATGTCTAAATGCCAAATAGTTTCTCTAGTGTGAGACACTGAAAGTGTAAATAAGGACTAAAAGGTATAATAGATAATGTGAAATATGAAGAAAAGGTGCAAAGGGGAAGGGGAAGTGATAGAGGTAGGGGAAAGGAAAGAAGGGAATGGAATTAATATGAGAAAATGAAAAAATTTAAACAAAGTCTTTGTAAATAGGGAGGAATGGAGGGGTTGAAGGGAGGGCAGGGGAAGGGGGAAAAGTAAGAACAAGGACAGATTATTTAAAGGTGCAAATTTCCAATATTGAATGTCATCATATTGTATACCTACAATATACCAATAAAATAATATTTAAAGAAAGAAAAAAGAGGAGGCTTTCTGGTCAGTGTGCCAAAGCTCCCAGCCCAGAGGAGACTCCCAGAATGGCGCACCATGGCTCCCAAGCAGGAGGAAGCTTCCTGGTAGGCATGCTGCAGCTCCCAGTGTAGAGGAGGCTTCTGGGTTGGCGTGCCATGGCTCCCAGCCCAGAGGAGACTCCCGGAATGGAGCCCCATAGCTCCCAGTCAAGAAGAGGTGAGCTGCACAGGTGCCAGGAACACACACACCACATTCCCCCACCACAGATCAAAATGAGAAGACAGGTAAACAAGCCACAGAACCAGATTTCCAGATCACCTACAGCAACCGCAAAGGGAAATGAGATGGAACACTCTGATACTCAACCACCTGGACTCCCTGAACTAGCAATGAAAGAGGATCTGGAAAAAATGAAATCAGAAATAATTTCTCACATAACAGTAAAGATTGTGCCCATAGTGCAAGACATGATTAATAAATCTAGAGAGGATACAGATAAAAAAAAATAGAGGAGCTGAGGAACGTGATGGAATCCCAACAAAGGAAACAAATTGAAAACTTAAAACAGATATAGATTTCCAGGAGATTAAAAACTCCACTGAAAGTCTATCCAGCATAGAAGGGAATGGGATTAATATGAGAAAATGGAAAAATAGGAACAAAATCTTTGTAAATAGGGAGGAATGGAGGGGTTGAAGGGAGGGCTG
>NW_004624759.1:21919819-21939190 GCF_000247695.1 Heterocephalus glaber
GAGAATGACCCATGTGCAGCTGAAAAGAATGTGTATTCTGATTTTGTGGGATAGAACACTCTGTAAACATCTGTTATGTTCATTTGTTCAAGAGTTTGATGGAGTTCTACTATGTTGCTGTTTATTTTCTGTCTTGTTGATCTATCTATTTGTGATATTTTGGTATTGAGGACCCCCACTACTATTGTATTAGTGTTTATTTGATTTTTCATCTGTTAGTATTTGTTTTATATAGTTGGGTGCATTAATATTTGGTGCATATATATTAACAATTGTCATCTCTTCCTCTTAGATTGTTCCCTTTACAAGGATGTAGTGTCCTTCCTTGTCTCTCTTAATTAGTGATGGTTTGAAACCCACTTGATCTGCAAAGAGGATAGCTACTCCTGCTTTTTTGGGGGGTTCCCATTGCATGGAGTATTGTTTTCTATCCTTTAACTCTCAGTCTATGAGTTTCTTTTTGAATTAAGTGTGTTTCTTGTATGCAGTATATTGTTGTATCTTACTTTTTGACCCATTCTGTGAGTCTATTTCTTTTTGATTGGTGAATTGAAACCATTAACATTGATGGTTAAAACTGCTATGTATTGAATTATCTTTGTCATGACTTTTTCTTTTTGTTGGATTCTCCCCCTTTGCATTTAATTCCTTGTCATGCCTTATGTATACATTCTGCTTGGCTCCTGGGGTTTGTGATCCCTTTGTCTTTTCCTAGGATATTGTTCAATATTTTTTGGAGTGCTGGTTTGGTATTCATGAAGTTCCTCAGGTGCTCTTTGCCATGAAAGTATCTTATTTCTCCATCAATTTTGAAAGATAGTTTTGCAGGATACATCAGTCTGGGTTGGAGGTTGTTTTCCTTTTGGGCTTGAAATATGTTGCTCCAAGTTCTTCTTGCCTTGATGGTTTGTGTTGAGAAGTCTGCTGTGATTCTGTTGGGCTTCCCTTTGTATGTGATTTATTTCTTTTCTCTAACTGCTTGTGGAATTTTGTTCTTCTGTTGGGTTTCTGGAATCTTAACTATTATATACCTAGGTGTAGATTGTTTTTATCATGGCTAGTTGGAGTCCTATATCCCTCACTTATTTGTGTGTCAAGTTCTTTTCCCCTGCTTAGGAAGTTTTCTGCCATTACTTCTGTGAACATTTTTTATGTCATTTGCACTCTCTCCTGTTTTTTCATTGACTCCAATCAGTCTTATTTTATTCTTCTTTGTATCATCCAGCAGCTGCTGGATTGATTTCTCATGATCCGTTACTATTTTTAAATAATTTTTCTTTTCCTGGTCACTAATTGCAATCCTGTCTTCTATATCTGAAATTCTGTCTTCACATTGGCTCATTCTGCTGAGCAAACTTTCATTGGAGTTTTTTAATCTCCTGGAAATCTGTTTGTATCTGTTTCATGGATTCCATTTATTTCTTATGTTAGGATTCCATCATATTCCTGAGCTCCTCTATTTTTTTATCTGTGTCCACTCTAGATTTATTAATCATATCTTGCCCTATAGGCACAATCTCTGTTGTTATCTGACAAATTATTTCTGATTTCACTTTTTCCAGATCCTGTTTTGTTGCCAGTTCAGGGAGTCCAACTGGTTGAGCATCAGGTTGTTCCATCTCGTTTCCCTTTGGAGTTGTCTTAGGTGATTTGGATGTCTGGTTTTGAGAGTTGTTTACATGTTTTCTCATTTCAAAAGAGGCATTGAATGGCAGTTCTGGCATTTTTTTTTTTTTTAAAAAAAGGATGCAGCCTACTATGCCCTTGTTGAGGCAACTTTTTGCTCACCCGGTGGTCTTCAATTCTCAGCAAGCCATGGAACAGCCTTTTGTCTGCTGTTCACCATTCCACCAATACCTGGGTTCAGAGTAGTGGCCTTCTGGATCCCTGGTTTGGGCTGTTGTCCAGGTAGGGTTCTGGCTGGGGCATGTGCACACTTGGGATGGTATCTAGGTGTGCCTCTGGCTAGGGCCTGGCCTCCTGCATAGCTGTTGTCTGGTAGGGCCTTTGACTGGGGACTGAGAACCCCAGTTGCTGGTGTCTCGGTGGGCTTCTAGCTAGGGTCTGCACCCACTTACCTATGGTATCGGGGTAGGCCTCTGCCCGTTGCTTGTGCCCCTATGCAGCTCTTTTGCTGGCAGCTTTTTGGCTCTGGCTTGTGGGCCTAAGTGGCCTGGGTTGGGCCAGGACTCTGTCTGGAAGTGTCTGCAGCCCCACTGGCTCTGGTCCACACCCAAATTACCATATCCTTAGTCCTCAGCATACTCATTAGTCTGAAAGTTTCTTGCCTTATTTTAATTTCTCCCTCCCAGTACTCTTTTCACATTCCTTCTACTTAACATCCTTTTTAATGTGCCCAATATATGCCATAGATAAATCTACAGTCTTGGGAAAAACGTGATCTTTGTTCATGCTTGTGTTCTTTCAATATAGAAACTATATTGTGTTAGTTTTTTACTTTCACGGACAACAATATGAATAAATCTTCACACTAATATTAAGTGTATAATCTATATCATGACTTTCACATGTTGCACAATTTCTACCATACTAATTTATTCTTCCAGCTTTTGACATTTGTGTCAATTCACTGCTGCTATTAACAGCTAGTGTAGATTCTTAGCCCCACATAAGGTGGAAACCAGACATGGGCCAGTTCTTGAGCTGCTTAAGACTGTTGCCACTATCTGCCTTATTTGTCAGGGTTCTCTAAAGGACAGGGCCCTCTCTGAGGTCCCAAGATGTTACCAATTGGCTAAAGCCAAAGTAAATATCTTCTGAGTAGCTGTGGGATCCCTGACATGGCTGGGCCAATTTGTACAGAAATCACAAGTCAGCAACATATAGCCCTGAGTTCTGAATGTCAGGGGCTATCAGCTTTTAGGGTTACTGGCCCTCCTTGCCACATGGAGCCAGAAACTACCAGTAGATCTCTAGAACTCTTCCAGCCACAGGAGATGGCAGTTCCCAGTGTTGTTCTCTGCTGCTAGCCACTTTCACTGTTATGAGACCTAGTTTGTGGCTACTTTGGTGTTACCAGATCTGGCTACTGAATGCTTTCAGTGCCAGCAACTTTTAGCATTACCAGCTCTTAGTGTATTGGCTGAGCATGCTGAATGAATAGGCAAAAATATGCCATCCAGAAGAGGATTTGTTAGGACTTATGCTTCAGCAAAGAGGGAACAACAGACAGAACCCAAACTGAGCAACACACAGACTAAAGGGTATGGAAAAGTTGTTTATAAAGGAAGGAAAGGTGGCCTCACATATGCACTGTATCACTTTCTGTTTGGTCTTGGGGAGAGGGACGAAGTCACAAGTCATCAAAAGCTGGAAGAAGAAAGATCTGTATTCAATAATCAGTTGTTAGAGATGAAAAAGAGAGAATCTGAGTACATAAAAGAGACCGATGAAGAGAAAGCTTCCTTGCAGATCCATCAGGATCACTAGTGCCTTGCTCACAGAGAAGGACGCCAAGCTGGGGAAGCTGAGGGATGAGGTCACAGTGCTCAAGGGAGAAAACGCCTCTGCTAAGTCCTTGCATTCAGAGTCTCGGGTCTCATAAGGTGAAGCTTGAGCTCAAGGTAAAGAACTTGGAGCTTCAGCTCAAAGAAAATGAGAGGCAGCTCAGCAGCTCCTCAGGTAATACTGATAGTCAAGCAGAAGAGGGTGAGAGAGCCCAGGAGAGTTAGATTGATTTCCTAAAATCAGTAATAGCGGACCTTCAGAAGAAGAATCAGGACCTCAAAAGGAAGGTGGAAATGATGTCGGAAGCAGCCCTCAATGGCAACAGGGACGACCTGAACAATTACGACAGTGATGACCAGGAGAAGCAGTCCAAGAAGAAACCCCGCCTCTTCTGTGACATCTGTGACTGCTTCGACCTCCACCCAGAGGACTGTCCCACGCAGGCGCAGATCTCCGAGGACCCGCCCCATTCCACGCACCGTGGCAGCCCGAGTGAGGAGCGGCTCTACTGTGAAATCTGTGAGACGTTTGGGCACTGGGCCACCAACTGCAATGACGACGAGACCTGATGCAGCGCCCAGGGTGGGGCTTTCAGAGGCACCGGCACTGACGCAGTTTGACACGAACATTGTGTGTGCGGCTTCAGGAGAACTCATATTATTTTTTACTTCATCAGCAAATCTAAGAAAATATTTTGGTCTTCAACAAATTGCCCTTTAGTCTCCCCTTATAAGTTAGAATAAATAAATATTTAATAGGTGAGCTTTCACCTCTAATTTTGTTTTCTTGATTTTTAAGTTTTAAGACATGGCACCAGATGCCATTACATTTATTGTCCCTAAGAAAACTTCGTAGAACAAGCCCTTCCCCTGCAATGCCTTATCTAAGAAACTTTAAATTATGCTGTTACTTTTCATATTTGCACTAAAATATTTCCAGGCTGCATCTGCATATTTAGATATTTTTTGGTTAAACCTTGACACTAGAATGAGTTGCAAAAAAATGTACCATTTTGCATTTTCATTTACTCAGAGTATTTTATTCTTAAAGGGATATTGAGCTCTTTGCACCACCTCTTACAGTAGTGCCTTTTCTCAGGCTTGATAATACTTCGGTGTGATTATAAATCATGAAACAGGTAGGACGAGAGGAACCCCCATATTGCTCTGAGGACATTTTACAATCTATATGCTGCACGCACCTACTCAACTGTGGTATTTTCTTTATTGGTTTTACATAATTTCACACAGCTTCTATATATTACATGTATATATTTTTTGAAAATCTGTATTTTGGGGAAAAAACACAATGTGTCTTTATTTTCAGATTTTTACTATGAAAAAGAAAACACCTAAAATGATGACCAGGACAGAACAGACTAGGCCAGAAATAGCATCATGTGGCTTTACAACTGTTTTTTGTTTCCATTTTTTTTTTACCAGATCTAAATAGCTGGAAAGATTTTCTCCAATTTTTTTTCCATCTCTAGCACATATCCCCAGAAGTGAATTAAGCCACTATAAAACACCTAAATAAACCAATCTATAATCTTCCTTTACAATTTTTTACTGTTTTTAAATGAATGTATGATGAGAAAGTCAAAATTAATAATTTGGATTTTCTTATCACGAAAAATAAAGGACCTCAAGCACCAAGAACAGTTTTATCAACAGAATCTATTTATCTTCATTTGAATGTCTTCTAGAATATGTAAAGAGTAATAAAATATATCTTCCATCCACATGAATAATAAGAATTTCTTTAACTGTATATATGCCTCTGATGTATTCCCCCCACCCAAGATTTTCAACAGTGTGTTTGACAAGTGAATAAATAAATATCATCAGTTGAAATTTTTGGTTGATAACATAGTAAGGATTGTTTCACAGGCAGAAAACATGCAAAGCAGTATTAAAATCTAAGCAAACAAGTGTTCTGTATCTACTTTAATAAATGGTTATTATTATTTTTGCCCAAAAAAAAAAAACCACAACCTTGTGTAATACTTAGGGGGAAAACCAAGCCATAACCTAACCCAAGCTATAACTTCTCTGAGCAAGATGCCTCAATTTTCTATTTCTTTATAACAAATCACCCCATAACACAGTGTCCTTAAAACAACAAAAATGTGCTTACCTATGATTCTTCAGGTAAGTTCAGATGGGTGGTTCTTATGGTGTCTCATCCAAGATTGTGCTTATGGCCACATCTGTTTGGCAGTTTATTTATTTATTTAGAAATTTTATCTAATCCTTTTTTAAGGTTAATAACATCACATTTTGAGATACATAAACATTATAAAATGATTACTGCTGTGAAGATAATTAACACATCCACAACCTCATATACTTACAGCAATTCTTAATTTCCTCCACTTAGAAACCTATTATAATATCATAAGTCAAAAACATACTGTTAAAAAGAAAAATGTGCTCAGCGTCTCACTCTTGGAAACAGTTAAAACAAGTAAATATTAGGGACAATTTCTTTTCTCTTTCTTCTTTTTGTTTTTTTATTTTTAAGTTAGGAGAGTGCTCATTGGAAGTAAGGAGAAGAAAAATAGCTCCCGGATTTTCAGGAGGAATCCTGAGTGCATCACCTCATGGCCTCTTGGTCCAGGACTTATTATGCATAAGCAAAGCATGGGAATTGTGCAATTGTTTAGTGGCCACCTATCACAGGCAGCTCTGTGGATTTAAAATGACCAATTGGAACTCAGGTTCTTTAACCCAGTTACTTAGTGTGTAGGGTTTAAAGAAAACTGGAATTTTAAAAAAATGGTTATTTTGCATTTTAAGTTCCCCACATGCTCACTACAATTTATTGTGTTTTGTATTCTTTTTTTTTCTTTTATTTTTTTTTTGTGGTAACGGAGATCGAACCCCCTGGTCCTTGCACTTGCGAGGCAGGCAGTGGAACCACTGAGCTAAATCCCTGGCCCAATGTTTTCTATTCCTTTTTGGGGGAGGGTACCAGGGATCGAACTCAGGTCATTGCACTTGCACAGCAGGCGGCGAAACCACTGAGCTAAATTCCCGGCCCTGTTTTGTATTCTTGATGATAGCTATTCTGACTAGGATGAGATGGAATCTCAAAGTAGGTTTGATTTGATTTCCCTAATGGCTAAAGATATTGAATATTTTTTTCATATACTTATTGGCCATTTGTACTTCATCTGAGATGTGTCTGTTGAATTTATTTGCCCATTTATTGACTGGGCTACTTGATTTTTTGTTATAAAGTTTTCTAATTCTTTATATATTTGAGATATTAATCCTCTATTAGAAGAGTATCTGGCAAACATTTTCTCTCATTCTGCAGGCTTTCTCTTCACTCTGTTGGTTGTTTCCCTTGCTATGCAGAAACTTTTTAATTTAATGTAGTCTCTTTTTTATTCTAACAATTACTTCCTGTGCTATTGGATTCCTATTCAGCAAGTCTTTGCCTGTAACTATAGCTTCAAGTGTTTTCTGTTTTCTTCTAGTAGTTTCAAAGTTTCTGGTGTTATATTTAGATCTTTTATTCATTTTGAATTTTTTTATACAGAATGAAAGATAAGGATTTGATTTGTCTTTTACATACAGATATCCAGTTTTCCCAGCACCATTTGTTTAAAAAGTTGTCTTTTCTTCAACACATCTTTTTGGCTCATTTGTTAAGAATAAGCTCACTGTATTTGTGTGAGTCTATTTATGTGTCCTTTATTCTATTCCACTGGTCTATATGTCTATTTTTGGGCCACTACCAAGCTGGTTGTTTTTTCTTTTTGTACTATGGCTTTGTAGCATAATCTGAAATCAGGAATTGTGATGCCTCCAGCCTTACTTTTTTTATTTAGGATTGCTTTGGGTATTCTGAGAGTTTTATGTTTCCATGTGAATTTTAGGATTTTTATTTTCTAGTTCTGTGAAGAATGTCATTGGAATTTTTACAGAGATTGTATTGAATCTGTAGATTGCTTTTGATAATATGGCCATTTAAAGAATATTAATTCTGCTTACTCATGAACATGGAAGGTCTTCCCATCTTCTAGTGTCTTTTTCAACTTCTTTCTTCAGTGTCTGTAATTTTCATTGCAGAGGGCTTTTACTTCCTTGGTTATGTTGATTCCTAGGTGTTTTTGTTTTCTTTTGTTTTTGAAGCAATTGTGAATGGAATTGTTTTCCTGATTTCTTGCTTAGCTAGTCCATTATTGTTGTATAGTAAAGCTATTCATTTTTTTAATGTTGCTTTTGTATCCTGCTAATTTGCAAAATTTATCAACTCTAAAAGTCTTTTGATAGAGTCTTTGGGTCTTTTTTTTTTTTTTTTGAGACAAGGTCTCACTTTGTAGTTTAGGTTGGCCTCAAACTCAGTGATCCTCCTGCCTGAGCCTCCCAAGTGCTTGGATTACAGGAATGCATCACTATGCCCAGTATTCCTTTTCATTTCTTTCTCTTGCCTAAGTGCTCTAGCTAAAATTTCAAATACTATATTGAATAGGCATGGTAAGAGTAGACATTCTTGCCTCATTGTTGATTTTAAAGGAAATTCTTTCAATTTCTCCCCATGCAGAATGATGTTGGCTATAGATTTCTTATATATGGCCTTTACTGTATTGGCTATGACTCTCCAGTATCTAGTTTCTTCTTTTACATGAAAGGATATTGAATTTTTTCAAAGGCTTTTTCTGCATCAATTGAGATGATAATGTGATTTTTACCCTTGATTCTACATATGTGGTGTTTTATATTTATTGTGTAAGTTGAACCATCCTTGCATTCCTGGAATAAGAACAACTTGATCATGGTCTATGATTTTTTTTAATGTGTTAACTGAATTCAATGTGCCTTTGCATTTATATTGGTCTATAGATTTTTATTATTGAGTCCTTGTTTGATTTTGGTATCAGGGTGATGTTGGTCTTGTAGAATGAGTTTGGAAGTCCTATTTCCTTTTCTACTCCATAAAATAGTTTGAAGAGGATTGGTGTTAGTTCTCTTTAAATGTCTGGTAAAATTCAGCACTAATCCATCTGGTCCTGGGCTTTTCTTTGTTGAGAAACTTTATTTCTACTTCAATCTCATTGTTTATCATTGATCTGTTTGATTTTTTTTATATTCTCTTTGTTCAATTTTAGTAGAAACTCTGTGTCTAGAAATATATCCATTTCTTCTAGATTCTCTAACTTATTAGATTGTAGGTTTTCAAAATAGTCCCTAATGATCCTCTGGATTTCAGTGCTGTCTGTTGTAATATTCCCCTTTTCATCTTTAATTGTAGTAATCTGGGTCTTCTCTCTCCTTCTTCTGTTGTTTTTTTTTTGTTGTTGTTAAGGGTTTATCAATCTCATTTATCTTTTCAAAGTGTGAACTCTTTGTTTCATTGATCCTATGTATTGTTCTATTAGCCTTTCATTAATTTCAGCTCTGATATTTATTATTTGCTTCTGTCAGGCTTGGTTTGGGTTTGTTCTTATTTTTCTAACAAGATGTATTTATTTATTTATTTGTAATGTCTCTAATATTTTGATGTAGGCATTCTGTTATAGTTTATATCTAGATATTCCCTCAAAACCTCATGCACTCATAGTGAAATGGAAAAAAAAAAGACAAAGCAGAGACTAACAGTCTCAAAGCTTGACAGAGACTGACGGTCTCAAGACTTACCCTTCCTGCTAAACCCATGAAGGTCACTGTACCCAAAAGATGAAGCGCTAAAACAACACCTGCCTCTACCTCCCTGTCTTAAAGATAAACTGTAAAAGCAACATCTGCCTGTACCTCCCTCCCCTGCACTAAATTCTGCTTCTGTAAAATTCTGCTTGCTTCCCCATTCTGCCTAAAGAGCAAAATAAAAATGAAAACAAACTTAGAATCAGGATTCAGAGTCTGGAAGGTGACTTCTACTGAGCCTGACAGCAAATAAACCTGCCTTTCCTTTCAATTCTCTGAGTTCCACTCTCTTCCTTGGTCTGCCTGCCATCTGAGTGCCATAACAGTAGGTGGGGCTTTTGAGAGGTGATTAGATCATGGGGGTGTGATACTCATCAATGGATTAGTGTACTGATGAGTTTATAGCTAAATGTGATGTTGGGAGGTAAAGCTTGGTTAGAGTAGGTGGATCACCGAGGCCTGGAAGGGTGTATCTCCCTCCTTTCTCCCTTGATCTCTCTTTCTGCTTCTCACCACCCTGGCATGAGCTCTTTCTCCTCTGCCAGTCCCCTCTGTCATGCCACCTTCCTCAGAGACAGCTGACTAAGGACTGAAACCTCTACAAACTGTGAACCAAAATAAATCTTTCCTCCTTAGAGTTGTGGGTATTTGGTATTGTATCTCAGTGACAAGAAAGTAACTAAGACATATTCATAAACTTCCTTCTATGAACTGCCTTTACTGTATTCCAGAAACTCTGATATGTTGTGTTTCCATTTTCATTTGATTTTAAGAAATTTTAATTTTCCCTCTGATTTCTTCAGTTACCCACTGATTCTTCAAAAATGTTGATATAGTATCTGTAATTCCTCTTGCTGTTGATTTCTAGTTCTATTATGATCTGACAAGATGCAAGAAATTATTTCAACTTTTTTGTGCTTCTCATGGCTTGGTTTGTAACCTAAGATATGGTCTATTTTGGAAAATGTTCCATGAGCTGATAAGAAGAGTGTGCATTCTGTAGTTGTTGGATGCAGTGTTCTGTAAACTTCTGTTAAGTCCACTTGATCTATGCTATAGTATAACTGATGTTTCTATGTTGATTTTTTTGGTCTTGAAGACCTATTTATGTGTGAGAATGGGTGTTGAAGTCACCCACTATTACTGTATTGAGACTTACGTGTCCCTTTATGTCAAGTAGTATTTGTTTTATGAAATTGGGTGCACCAATGCTTGGTATGAGTATATATTTATAATTATTGTATCTTTTTGGTGGATTATTCCACTTACCAGAACATACTGGCCTTCTTTACCTCTTCTGACTAATTTTGTCTTTAAGTCAGTTTTCTTGGATATGAGTATAGCCACTACTGCTTACTTTTAGATTCCATTAGCATGAAATATTTTTTTCTAAACTTTCACTTTCACCTTTTATATGTCTTTGGTAGAGAGGTATGTTTCTTACAGGCAGCAGATAATTTGTTCTTCTTTTTTAATCCAGTCTGCCACTCTATGTCTTTTAATTGAAGAATTAAGACCACTTGTATTTGGAGTTATTATAGACAGTTGTCCACTAGTCACTGTCATTTTGGATTTTTTTGTGATATTTGATTCTTTCCAAATTTTCAACAGCTTATCTACTCTTCCTCTTCTATGAGTAGGATTCCTTTAAGTTGGCTTAATGCAATGTTGGCTTAATGTTTATGAATATTTTGTGTCCTTGTTTATCTTGGAAAATCTTTATTTCTCCTACAATTTTTGAAAGCTAGCTTTGCTCCATATAGCATATATGTTAGCAATTATTTTCTTTCAGAGTTTGTAATAAATTGTTCCATGCTCTCGTAGCCTTTAGAGTTTCTGTGGAGAAGTTTTCAGTTATTTTAATGAGTTAGTCCCCGGCCCAACTTGGTATTTCTCTCTTGTTGGTGTCAACATTCTTTCCTTGTTCTGTACTCTTAATATTTTAACTATAATGTGACATGCAGAGATTCTGTTCTGATCATGCCTATTTGGGATTCTAGATACCTGCTTTATCTAAATGTTCACTATCTTTCCCAAGATTTGTCAAATTTTCTGTCATTATTTTATTGAATAGATTCTCTATGCATTAATCTGAGCCTCAGCACCTTCTGCTACACCAAAAGTTCATAATTATTATATTTTTAACTATGTCACAGAGTTCTTGGATATTTTATTCATAATTTCTTACTTTTTCTTCATTGGTGTCTGAATATAATAATCTATTAAACTTATCTTTAAGCTCTGAAATTGTATTCTGTTTGATCTAGTCTATTGATGAGAGTTTCCACTGTGATTTTTATTTGACTTATTATGCTTTCAATTTCCAAGATTTCTGTTTGGTTCATCTTCAGAATTTCTACCTTAAGTTGAATTATTTCTTCATATCTTGCATTGTCTTCCTTAATTTATTTGGCTATTTATTTTTATCCTCTTTGAAGTCATTAATCTTTTTTTTTTTTTTTTTTTTTGGTACTGGGGATCAAACTCAGGACCTTGCTCTTGTGAGACAGGCACTGGAACCACTGAGCTAAATCCCTGGCCCTCATTAATCATTTTAAAAGTCAGTCTTTGGAATTCTTTTTCTGACATTTCATCCATTTTAATATCTTTGCATTCAATTACTGACAAGTTATGAACCTTTGGAAGAGTCATGGTGCCTTGTTTTTTTCATACTTCCTGTTTCTATATTGAGATTTGTGCATCTGTTGGAATAGATTTTGCTTCTTTTTTTTTTTTTTTTTTGTACTGGGGATTGAACACAGAGTCTTCACCCTGAGCTATATTCCCAGACCTTTTTACTTTTTATTTAGAGACAAGGTCTTGCTAAGTCTAACTTTTCCAGGTTGAGCTTTAACTTGCAACTTTCCTGCCTCACTCCCAGAATGCTGAAATTACAGGTCTGTGGCACAACTCCCAGCTTTCTTCAACATTCACATGAGGGCTTTATTAGTGTTCAGCCTTCTTTTGAGGGCATGGTCCCCATATAGCAGTTTATCTTGAGCAAATAAGCCTATGAGCACTTTCCTATCATGGAAGTTAGCAGGGCCTGGTAGCTGAAATGGCTCAGTTGACAGGCTGGATTTCTTGCAGAGTGGTGTCTGTATTCCAGGAAGGCAAGCCTCAGTACACACGGGCTTCTCAAGCCTCTAGCATTACACTTGCTAATGTCTCATTAGCCACATCATGTCACAAGGCCAAGCCCAGAGTTAACATGGAAAAGTAACAAAAAAGTGGTCCATTGGAGACCACTAAATGATCAATCTACCCTGCTAGAGAACCATTCTACAGCTTCCTAGGTCAAAATGGTGAGTTTTACTGAAAGTCACCTAAGAATAAGTATGACTTAACAGATACTTGCAATAACTGCGGCCAGATATGACAATCCTGAGAAACACCAGGCTCCTCTGGCCAGAATGTAAGGAGAGAGCAACAAGGTGATGGACTCTAGGATGACACTTCACATGGAGACTGAAGAGAAGCTCAAAGAACAGACCAAAAAAAAGACAAAAAAATAAAAAATTTTTAAAAAAGAGAAAATGGGCTTTGACTCTCTGCCAGCTTATTAAAAGAGCTAGAGGACATCTACTGAACAGGGCTTCTGATTGATAGAAGCAACCTGTGCCAGAGATGGCTAGCTGCCCATCCAATATCCATTCTTCCCTTTGTCCTTATTAACAGAGCCTATTCTATTCATGACAGCAATATACCCTGCTTAAAAGCTATACTTACCAGCCTCCCTTGAAATTAAGTATGGCTAATCAAATGGAAATGGACGCTGCTGGGAAAAGGCCCGAGAAGGCTTGAAGGAGCATGTACATTAAGGATCTTTGACCCTTTCTCTTCTTCCTTCCTGGAATGTGTACATGGTGGCTGGAACCCCAGCAGTCACATTATGTCTTAAAATGACCTGGAGGAAGGAGGCCTCGTGCTAAGAGTAGTGGAGTAGAAAACTCTGAGTCTCTGATGACAGACCTGCAGGCTTCTTTTACAAAAGTAAATAAACTCATGTTTTTATGCTACCCTTTAAGTTTTCAGCCAATATATCTGAACCTAGTCCTAAGTAATACATCAAGATAGGTTGAGTTACTTGCATTATATAGAGTGTGTTTCTTGAAACATGGTGTTTATTTTTCTTTTATCCTTTGCCTTTATATAGAAAAGTCTTTTGAAGTTCTGTCAGTGTTCCAGTCATACCCATGGATACAAGTGGAGAGGATTTTACCTATACACAGACTGAGTGACTTGCCAAGGGGTCAATGTGGTGATGGTGGTTATGGTAATGATGAAATGAGAAAACACATGAGGGGACATAATTAGGGCCACAGAGTGGCCTTCCCCTTTCACTTGGACACAGTGTTATGCTTAAACAATGGGCATTCTAAATTACTAAGAGATGTGAACTCTTCTTTATGGACTTTGGGGAGCCATCAGATAAGCCTTGAATCATTCTATAAAAGATGGAAACCACTTGGACACAGAAAAAAGAGGACAAAGAGTATTCCAAATATGGGCTTTAGCATAAAGGAGAGCTTTGCATCTGAGTGTGATCTGTTGGCTGGACCCTGAGGAAGGGGACTCATTCGGAGAAAGGGTTGTGTTGGAGAGTCATGAAGTTAGTTTGGGTATATGTAATGGGAGGAGAATAGGAAAAGTATTTAATAACATTTTAAAGGTTGGATGTTTCTAATAAATCATTAGGCAAAGCCTGAAGATTTCTGAGCAAGAGATGGAAGATGTGGTTGGACTACACAGTAAATGTTTAAATTTTTTAATGTGTTACAGTAAAAGACACATTGTCATTAATTTTCTTCAAAATACACCTCCTCAGTTTGAACATACTTATCCATTGTTCTTGCCGCTTTCTGAAATAGACCTGGAAGTCTTCTTTTGTGTCTTTACAAGGTGTGACAAAAAAATACAGTGAAGCCTGCTGGAGAGTGGCATCCAGTGGGAAGACAAACTCATAAAAACATAACTGTGTGTCCTCGTTCACCTTCGTTACCAGATTTGGTGCAACTTCTGCCTCTTCCCCAAGGTCAGATTGACCAGGAAAGGTAAAGATTTTTAATCAGCTCAGGACATCAAGGCAGGCACAGCAGCACAACTAAAAACACTCATGAAAGAGGACTTCCAGAACTACTTCAGGAAGTGGCAAGATGGGTGGGATAAGTATGTGTGAAGCAAGAGAGATGCTTTGAGAGGGATTAATGGCAATGCATCTTTTATTGTAATACATTTTTCACTTAAATATTCACTGTATTTTTAATGATGCCTTGTAAGATGAAACTAATAATTTTTAAAGGTTAGTCTATTATTGATGGGTTTGTAGCAGAAGTAATTTAGAAGTAATGATAATCTTAAAAGGGTTCTTATAAAAGTCAAAGTATTCAATAATACTGTATTGTCAGTATAACTAAAGAGACTTTCAGACCTTCTAAGTAGGATCTGAGGTGAAAACATTCCATGGCTGAAGATGAGTGCTCTCCCTCCTGAGAAGACTGAAAATCAAAAACTTTCTAACCTCTCCTTTGAAAATGAAACTCTCTCCGCTAAAGTAACATATTAATCCTTTGTTAGCCCCTCATCTCAAATTATCTCCTGAGTTGACTTTCTTCCATGACACAGAAAACAAAAAATGTTGCTGAGGGAATGGAAACTTGCCTGAGACTCTGCATGGTAGACTTGGAGTTGGGTCAGCGTCCCTGGTGGGAGGTGCCTTAAACAGTCACAGAAGCCTGGCTTTTTTCAGCATCAACTCTGCAAGAGTTGGAAAGCCTATCTTTGCAACTAGGTGGTAGAATATCTGCTGAATCTCATGGAATTGGCTTTGGCTACTTACCACATGCCTCAAGCCAGAAAATTCTTTTTTCCGGGTTATATAGTGCTGGTCCTGGACTGATGAAGAGGGCCCACTCTGTACAAAAGACATGCTGGGATGTCACAGAGAATCCCTTCCACAGTTCCTCTGGTCAAAATTGTTGTTTATGAGAAGACTGAGGAGATTTGAAGGGGAAAATGATGGCTAAATGCCAGCCCCAACTCCTTTAGATGAAGGCATCTGCAAGAGCCTTCAATCCTCTTCTTTTCCCAGAGTAGAACAAGCCCCATAGGAGGGAACCATGACTCGTCCTTGTTCCTTAATAACTATGAAATAATAATATAACTAGCATCTCTCCTAAGCAAATTCTCCAAGCATTTTTCCCATCCCATCCAAGTACAGTAATACTTAGAAACAAAGTCATTTAATTTTTAGAAAAAGGCTTCAGCAATTCCTCCTCAGGCTATTTCTTTTTTTTTTTTTTCATTAAGTTTTTTGGTACATTTTAGGTATACAATATGATGACATTCATTCATCACTGGGAATTTGTACCTTTACAGGATATATCTTGGTTCTTATTTTTTCCCCATTCCCCTGCCCCCCCTTCAACCCTTCTTACTCTATTTCTGAGGATGTTGGTCAGTGGATACTGATACCAGATTTTGAAGAATATTAAACTCCTTTTACACTCTCATTGGTCTGCACTATCCTAAAATTCAACTTTGCAACAATGGACTCCTTCAGACTACATTGTTTTTCTTATCCCCAACACTAGTGTTTCTTAATAATTTTGACTTAAAGTGATATCTCTTTCTGTGTAAGGTGAAAGACTTGGTTATCCTTTGTGTAACATGCAAGAAACTATCACAAGTACCGTAGACCCTAAAAGGCAAAGTTGTGAAGAGTTGATCCTACCAAGAAAGGAAACCTTGGAAGAGATTTGACAGGAATCTTAGGACAAGATGATTTGTAAACTTGCTTGGAAATAGTACCTTAGAAATTAAATGAAATCAAGAGCTTAACAATGGTTAGTCCTACAATAATGCATGGGATTCTCCTAATTTGGAGTCTGAGAAGATTGTTTTCTCTAAAAGCAATGACCCTGTCCCTCACTCCCAAATTGATTCCCCATAACCACTGAGTAAAATGATGTGAACATCTCCTGACAAACACATTTCCTATGATGATGCAGATGTAACTACCAGCAACCTCTGTTTATAGGAATGTGCTTTGGCTACACTGACTCTGAGTAATGTAAATGTTAACCAAGATGATCTTTCCTTCATTAAAATTTTGCTATTTTTTATTTGTTCAAAAGTGTTTGTGACCATTTAGACCATCTGAACATTTTTTAAATATTCTGAGAGTTTCACATCTTTAAGTTTACATATCCCAAAATAAAAGCCACCAACAAACTTTCTTGGCCTCTCTTGAAGCTAGGATATGATAAGCATGTGACCAAAGCCCCAACAGATCCCATAGATTTTCTTTTGGAAGACTTTCTTTTGGAAATGACTGATATAAAGAAATGGACCTTATGTGGAGTCTGCTCTGGTAAAAGTGGTCACAGGGACCTCAGCTTCTAAAAGGAGCAATGGCAGGAGTTCTGACTCCTAGTGGCCAAGTCAGCAGGATGAGCTGCAGGATCACTGTCCAGCAACCATGTGTCCTAAACTATGGTGTGTTAATAAAATATATGAAGGACTGTAAGACCAACAGATCAGGAAACAATTGCCATTGGAATAATAGTTTGCTATTCATGGGTCCCAAGAGGATTGCCACACCGTGGAGGGGTGGGGCACCCAGGGAAGCATGAGGATTGGCCAGAGCAGAAAGAAAGAGAGGAACTCTGGACAAAAGCTTTTAAAATGATCCTCATGGGAAGTAATAGTCTAGTCAGGATAGACAGGCTTAGGAAAAAAAAAAAAAAAAGATAGACAGGCTTAGGATTGACCAGTTTGAATAATTTTGGTGGGCTCTGAGATAGAGAGACTCTCTCTATTTGTCTGATATCTAGCCTGGGATAACTAGGCCAGGCAAATAATGGCCTAGAGTATAAGAACTCAACAAAGGAGATATATGGAGATGTAGACTCTGGGTCAGTTGGTTTGTATTTGAAAAGCATGCCCTCAGTGAGTTGCTTACTATCTCTAAGAACTGGCTGCCCTGAGCCAGAAGTCCCTCTAGGGGCAGCAAGGCCCAGCATTAATGCTTCAGAATACAGAAAACAAAAGACATAGTTAATACAGCAGGGCCCACCTAGAAGTGGTCTTCTTCTATAATGTAGGCATTGTTCTTGGCTACATTGCTTTAAACTTTTTTCTCCCCTTCTGGAGAGTCTATGAACTAAGTGACATCCCTTAACAAATTCCATTTTCACTTCGCCTAACTAAAGTGATTTTGATTTTTGTACTCAAGAGCACTAACTTCTACACCATTAAAAATACTCTATTAGAAATGGGTAAAGAGTAAACATAACAAATGTCAGTTATTATTATCATCATAATCTATTTGCATCCTAGTACAGACATTGACAGTAACATTTCTTAGGACCCATTTCATACTAGAAAACTGAGGACACAGGAAGGAAGAAAACTTTCCAATGTCATGAAATGCCTGATCTCTAGAGTGTTCAGTACTCTGTCCATTATACCACAGATTGCCAGGCTACTGGGTTTCAATGACCAATAAAAGGAAAGAAGGAAAGAAAGGAGGAAGGGGGGGAGGGAGGGAGGAAGGAAGGAAGGAGATAAATAAAGAGAAAATTATGGCAAATGGTTGCCTGCTTTCTAAAAATTACATTAAATGAACCCTAATTATTATTTTCTATCACTATACTTTTCTAAAAGAAAATGACAATGCCCTCAAACAGGAAGGGTTATCTCATGAAACAGAATATTTTTATATTACTCTGTATTCATCTCTTCATAATGGTCTAGCAATAAGAGCAACAATTTTCTTCTTTGAATTCAATTGATACCAAGAGAACAAAGTCGTATTCTTGGTTTTTGAGTATCTAAGTAGGCATCTGCAGATCTGTAGCAGAGACAATAGTCTGAAAACCAAAATGCTTTTGGTTTACAAACACCAGGATCCTATCAGAGATAATACATTTTTATTCTAAAATATTGACCTTACCTATTAAGGGAAAATGCTAGAGGGAAGGAGTCTATCCACAAACAAACTGGAGAAAAAGCTAATGATGTAAGAATATTTGTCCATCCCAAAGGAGATTAAAGTTTTATGAGGGAGATCTGAAGGGGGAATAAGCAGTGCCTAGGTGTTTCCTGGGTCTGAGTCCTGGGGTCAGAGAATGGCTCACACCAAAACCAGATGAAAGTTTTGGAAAACCCAATGATCAGGGGGCCCACTGCCTGGTTTCTTGAGTTACATTCAGACATTGCCCTTGAAGAGTTGCCCCACATCCATGCTGATGCCTGAGAAGCAACAGCAGCAATGGAGAGGCCCAGGGACCCAGGGACATAGACACAAGAGAGGACTGCCTGTGACTGTGAATGTGAGTGAAGCTGAACATATCCTAACCCTCACAAAGGGAAGTAGAAACAGCTGGAAGGGTTGGCAGTGGCTGAGCAAAAACTGTGTAAGTCAGAGATGACAAATACTAGGACTGCGAGAGACTGCAGTAAGCTCCAGGGTAAAAGATAAATTTATGGAGCAGAGACCAACACAGTCAACAGGCTGCATAGAGCTAGGAATCCCTCCTCAATGCCAGACCACAGAGCTTGCACATCCAGTTGCCACACTTCCACCACAAAGGCTCATCCTCCTGGAGAATAGCATAGGTGACAGGAAAGGGACACAGCTATTAATTAGCTTAATTTAAATCCTTGAATAACTGTACCACCGAATTTAGAAACAACTCTGTTAACTGACTAACATTGTTTTCCATTTCTGCCTGAGTTAAACTCATCAAAAGACAACATGAACTTTTTTTCCTATGTTTGAATGTGTTCTTCTTATACTCAAAGGAAGGTTGATTGAATACCTGTTAGCAGAATACTAAGAAAGTGTATATTTTTGGTGACCTCAACCATCAGACAAACCAAAGATAAACACTGCCAAAGCTCCCAAAGACAGGAAAGCTGATAGCTTATTAATATTCACCTGGGGGAGTCCCGCGGAACACGCCGAATCAGCCCGCTGCCGACAGGCAGGTCTGTGCACGCCCTGCCGAGGTCCTGAGTCACGCGGCAGACACCGAATCACCGCCACTGCAGACAGGCAGACACCTGATTCCACATTACCAAGGCACAGAGGACACCAGACCACCAGACCAAGGTACTGAGTCTCACTGTTCCTGGCCCAGAGGTAGGGGCTTCTGAGCCGTCGTCCCACTGCTCCTGGTTCAGAGGAAGGGGCTTCCCGGTCACCATCCCTCCCGCTGCTCCCAGCCCAGAGGAAAGGGCTTTT
>NW_004624759.1:21944550-21962169 GCF_000247695.1 Heterocephalus glaber
TAAAGTCTTTGTAAATAGGGAAGGGTGCAGGGTGTGAAGGCAGGGCTAGGAATGGGGAAAAAATAAGAACCAAGATGCATTACATAAAGGTACAATTCCCAATGAGAAATGTAATTGTGTTGTATACCTACAATGTACCAATAAAAGAATTTAATACAAAAAAAAAAAGAACTTCACCTGTTAAAAATTTTTAAACTGCAAAGGATGTGCATCAAGATAGACTCCATAGCTTTACACATTGTGGAGTCATATGTGATTTTTCTCCTTTCTCCTTATTTGTATTCTTAATTTCTCTAACAAACGTGATTATTTTATTTTTTAAAAATGAGTATTGTTAAGTCTTCTTTTCATTGTACTGGAGTTCTTTACCCCAAAGATATTTTCTTCACCAAAATCCAAACAGGCTCACCAAGCTCTGTGCTTTATTCTGAGCAAGACAAGGTACAAAAACTTTCACTTAATATTCCAATGCTCTGAGCACTGAGCTTTAGCAGCTTACTTAGAGGGCAAGGCCCTAAAAGTTTCTTGGGGTTTCTTTTTCTTCCTGAGCACATATGTGTCTTGCTAAGACACCAAAGGAATTTGCTATCTCCTGGTCAGCAACTTTCATAACCATACTTTCATCAACTATGGGATATCAACATACTCAATGTTCCAAATATTCAATATCAGAACTATATTATGACAGAGAGCAGGAGAACTGACTTAGCCCTACAGTTAAGCAGACAGGGTGGGATATCATACATATGTGAACATATACATGCTTTGAAAAAAACAATCTGCCACAACATGGCTGAATCCAGATTTTGATTAGGGAGTTTAACACACTTAAATTGACTCCTAGGAAATAAAGCCTATGTATTAAACCCAAAAATCCCACACGAATGTTCATATGTTAATAAATTAAGACAAAAATAGCCTTAAATGCTGTTCTTTTTGGTCTAAAACCTTAGGAATCCACTTTCACATGTGCTCCCCAGGCTCTTCCCCAAAACAATCTGTGATAGCTCGAAGCTCCATACCTGAGGTCTACCTTCCCAGATCAGGCTTTGTACCTCTCCATCCTGCCTCTGTTGGGTTTTAACTCTTAAATGGGCATAAAGATGATGAGTGGTACTATTAGCAGGGAGGCAACTACCAAGTGCTCTCATTTTAAAATATTTTGGCAGAGGAGAGCTTATACCTCTGCAAGCAAGATACAAATGTGAATTTACAGGCCCAGAGTTGTCACCCTTGTCCATGTCTGCCCAGATGCCCCACACATTCTGTTTGGTTCCCTTACCCTATGGTAAGAACTCTAACAAGTTTAAGTCTTCACTTGGTGCTGTAATGCTTCCCCTTGGCCTCTCACTATACCAACCCTGCAATGACAAAAGATGAAAGCTCCCTCCAAAGCTATTGTGAGCGCTTTCTGATTCTCTGTGTGTATTCTTAGTTCTGTGTTCATAGCTTTACATTCCTCCCATACTGTCTAGGGTCATCAGAAAAAGCCAGATGAATCCATAATCTTTACAAACACCATCACTACAGGGACTAAATCCCACAGCCACTTGATCTCCCAAAGTTTTGCCTACCACCTGCACAGCATGTCTTGATAGATCCCAGTGATGACTTAAGTAATCATGATACCATCCATGCCATGAATTACCCTTGCCCCCTTCCTCCCTATGGTCAAGGAAGCAGACAATGTGCTTCTTGAACCATATACACAGCCCAATCTCAAATCCTGTTTTGAAAATTTAAGTTTCTGAGCCTAAAATAATATAAATAATAGCTGGATGACATCCTTTGGTTTAATAATCCTATGTAGAATTCCAGAAATGTAACACATAAAAACCAATCCCTTTATTTTACATGGGCTGTGTTTGCATACCCATAGAAACCAAGATCCAGAACTCAGCATCTACTGATTTCTGTTTTTTAAATCCAATTTCAATAATTGCAGCATTTGAACTTTTTAGTGGTCACTGCTGTATTGTGGAATCAATGAAAAGGATCATATTACCTAACTTTTCACTCTATAGTTTCTGATCTATTGTCCCTTGGTTTCCAACCACTATTCTCCCTTCTGTGACTCTTGAAATATTTCTTCTCTTCCTTCAAAGTCTTGTTTTACATCTGAAGTAGAATATTAATGTGCTCCTTTCAACCTTAATGGGGGTTTTTTCCTGAAAAATTGTTATGGTTTAGATCAAAAATTTCCCTCCAATATGTCCATGGATCATGAGGGGCTTAACCTCATGAATGCTCATGAATGGGCTATTAGGAGTTGGGCTCAGTTAGAGGAAGTAGGTCACTTGGGGCTTACCTTTGAAGGGTATATCTTGTCCCCAGTACCCCTCCCCCATCTCTGTCTCTTGTCTCTCCGCCCCCTCCCCCTCTCTCTCTTCCTTTCCTATGAGATGAGCAGCTTCCCTTCATCATGCCTTTTCATTATAATGTTTCTACCTTGGAGCCAGCTAAGCATTGATTGAAATCTCTGAAACTGTGAGTCAGAACAAATCATTCCTCCTTTAAGTTGAATATGTCAAGTATTTTTGTCCCAGCAACGAAAAGGTGACTAATACAAGAATAGAATATTAAATTTATATTTTCTTATTGCTTTTGGATCCCCAAGATATAGAACAATGACTATGACATAAAACATTATAATAAGAATAAGAATATAATAAGAAGAATTATAATTAGAATAGTACTCTATATTTATATATTTGCTATTTATCTTATATACCTTTATGCTTCACAACAATACCATGTAGTATATACATTTTCCCTCCACAGGGCTTTTTTTCAAGATCTCCAAGGATACTAAAATCCATGATTGTTCAAGTCTCTTTCTTTTTTTTTTTTTTTTTTGGAATTGGGATCAAACTCGGGACCTGTGCTTGGGAGGCAGGCGCCAGAACCACTGAGCTAAATCTCTGGCCCTAAGTCTCTTTCTTATATAAAGTGGCATCATATTTGCATTGAACCTAGAACTATAGTTTGGATCTTGAATGCTCTCCAGAGGCCCATGTATTAAAGGCTTGGTCCCTGCTTGGCACTGTTGAGAGGTAGTGAAAACTTTAAGAGGTGGGACCTAATGGAAAGTCTTCAGGTCATTGGGGACATGCTCATGAAGGGGATTATGGAAACCTGGTCTCTTCATCTTTTTCTTTTTCACTTCCCATCTAGGAGCTGAGCAGTTGTGTCCTGCCACATACTCCTATCATGATGTGCTACTTCTTTACAGGTCCAAAAGCAAATAGGCCAACTGATTATGGACTGAAATCTCCGAAACAGTGAGACAAAATAAACCTTTTCTCTATAATTTGATTATCACAGGTATTTGTTATGACAGATGCTAACACACATATGCATGTCTTCCTGTATATTTCAAACTATCTCTAGATTACTCACAACACCTAATACAGTCTCAATGCCCTGCAAATACTTGTCCTGTATCACTGTTTAGAGAGTACTAAGAAAAACTGTCTATACATGTTCAGTACAGATGCAATTTTTCTCCAATTACTTTCCATTTGAGTTTGAGTGACTCCAAGGATATGGAACCTACTGATATGGCAGATTGACTGCACTATTATCTCCAGTATTACAAGGAAAGCATGAGGAAGCTGAGGTTTACAGAGTTGAAGGAACATGCTCAAAGTTGTACAAAGTTGAGAAGTGAAAGAACCAGCACAAATTGTCATAGTCAACAGTGTTGATAGAATATAATCATCAGAGAATTACTTTATTTCCATATTATTTTCTTGATCAAAAAAATTCCCCAACATCATCACTAACCCTTTTTGCCAGACATTTTCTCTTAATGACTACATCAAGAGAAACCAACTCTTCCTATGTGAATCAGAAATAATGGAAATACAGGATTTGCTAAATGATAAAGGGTGGCTCCTCATACTAAAGCAAAAGCGAATCCACTAGCCTTGAAAAGGACAGAATCCAGGCAAAACTAGAGAATGCAGTAGCTAAAACTAATGGTAAGGCTCTTCCTGCCTTCACCATTGGAATAAATCAGCTTCAACTATTTTCAGTTCTTGTGTCACTCCACCTCAAGCCTCAAATTCCAGCAAGAGTCTGACTGACGTGATTTGGATCTCCTGACCAGCCCTTGGCCAGAGGAGAGAGGGTAGGGGGATGGGACACTGTGATTGACAGTGCAGCAAGACTGCATTCCAAGAGGAAAACAGGGGCAAAAACCAACAAAAGTTTCATGGGTGCTGAGCTGGCAAACACAGGTGTCTCCTGCATTGGCTTTAACTTGTCCATGGTCAGAGATGCAAGATTGGGGCTAGTGAAAACATTCAAAGGAATATACTGTAGAGATGATTCCTGAAGAAAAGGTCCAAAATGTTTAGAGTACTGTTTCACAAAAGGATCACTTTTAATTTTAAAAAATTAAAACTTTGAAGGAAAAACTCTCAGAGACCATGTAGTGGTATCTTAAATTATTTTTTCATTGCAAGGTTACTTAGGTATATACAAACACAAAACCAAAAGTAAAAGTATTATATTTATAACACAAAATTTAAAGCCACAATAAATTTTATAATGCAATTCAAACAAAATGGAAAAACCAATATAATTCAAATTACATAAGTTTAACCTGACATAATATTTTTCGAAACTGAGCTGCTGCTCCCAATATGAATATAGTATGACTGCCACATTGCGTGTATTTTGAGTTCAGCATCACTAGGATGTTCCATGAGTCTGATGAATCAATTTTCCCCTCACTTTATCCCTTCACATCATTGGGAACCTTGGGATGACAGGGCCAGGTCATTAATTGGCCTTCATTTGGTGTGACAATATCTCTGCTTTTGTCCTATTAGCCCATGATAATTACAGTAGTGTTATTTGATGTTGAATTGCAAACACAAAAACAAATGGGCATCAAAATTTTTGGCAGAAATCAGTTATGAAATACTGAGCTGGAGATTTAGCTCAGTGGTCTCACCACCTGCTGCATAAGCGCAAGGACCTGAGTTCGATCCCCAGTACCAAAAAAAAGTTATGAAATAGTGACTCAGATGATCCATAACATGGATAAAACTTTTGAGATTATTTTAGAAATATTAATGCAATTTTTAATATTTTTAAGGAGAAGTCATGGTTATCCAAGAATGTACCTTGGAGCCACAGGGATCATGACCTCCAGTTTGAAAAACAGTAGTTTGGAGTAATGGCATTATCCTTACAACTGTCCTTAAATAAAGGCATGTCCTCTTTAAAGCTTTTGAAAGGTGTTATAATAATTTGCTGCTCCTAGATAGTTATCACAAATACAATTTCCATATGCATTCTGATAGATCTTATGCCTCAATGTTCTTCAAATTGTCATCTAAAGATGAAAAATAATAATAAAAGAATTAAGATGTGTCATGTACCAACTCCCCATGATGAATGTAATCCTTATGCACTACAAATATGAACCAATAAAAAATTTAAAAAAGATAAAAAATACCTGGCTGCCTGATAATCTCTATTTAGTAGATGAAACCCCCAATTTCTATACATTCATATATGAGTTCTTACCCTGCTATTAACTGTGCATGTAAACTGCTATAGTTTCATTTTGAGACGGTATTTTTAAAAAGATGTAAATTGAGTTCATAGGCACATGTTCATACTATCTTTCTGGTATAAAATGTGCAATATGCAAATACTAACAAGTTAATAAATTAACTGCTAGTAACGATTTAGCTATTCTGAGTAAATGCACATGTGAAGAATTGTTCTTTCTTAATTTGAAATAGTTCTGATCCCATAAGGCTAAGTGACAATATGCCTTATTTAAAAAGATGAATTCAACATAACTACATTTTATATGTATTGACTCCATAAATGAATTCTTAAAATTATTCTAAACTACATGGCTGAGTTAGATTAAGAATTATGGCCTCTAGAAAAAAGGGCAGTGAGCTCTTTCATATATGAGCTATAGATAAGAAGTCTTTAAATTTTGTATTTCTATTTCTAGAATAATCTCAGAAAGATACATGCCAACATATTACAGATTATTGGATGCCCATTTATACCATAACAATGAAAAATATTTTGTCACTGGTGGAATCAGTCATCTTAATTTGTAATTATCCCTTGTTTACAAATATATTGGAAATATGAACAAATAGCACTAAGACTATTTCACTAAACAATGGATCTCAAGCATCCATTTAGCACAGAAGACTCTGGGTTCAGTCTCCAGAAAAAAAGAAAAAGCAATCTTATTTATACTAGCTCCAAATGCCCAAACTATTCTGATTGGGTGGATTAACTAGTTAATGTGCTTGGTTTATTAAGGGTGACTTCACAGAAACCTTTTCCTAATAATTTCATTTGACACAAAATATAATTATCCTTACCTTGTACTGTCAGAAATTCAAAACATTTGCCTTTAATAGGATACACTTAAGACTAAAATGTCCTGCCAACATTTAATGTCTCTGTGTGAAAAATCCCTTGATGAAGTTGGTCATACTGAAAGAATGTAGGATTGGGCAAGTTTAATTGTTTGCACAATTTGAAAAGAGTTAATAACTATGTTATAACAAAATTTTTTTTGAGATTTCTGCATCATCTATTACTTTAAAATGTCACTTTTTATAGTACCTTATATGATAAAAATTAGAAAATTTCAGAAATATTGAAAAATCTGTGGACTAATCCTTCCAACTAGATATAACTGCCCAGGGATTTAGCTCAGTGGTTCCCCTGCCTGCCTCGCAAGCTCAAGGACCTGAGTTTGATCCCTGGTACCAAACCAACTAGATATAACTATCTTATGAGCACTGTGTGATGGGGTGAGATAGGTAGGCAAGGGCTGAATATAGGCTTTGCCATTTACTGTGTGATCTTGGGCACACTGTCCTTGACCACTCTGAACTTCAGCTTCTTAACCCAGGCAAAGAGTATAAGACTTACCTGTAGGAGTCAGAGGCTTTAGATTCTTTTCTGGTTCTCTAATTTACTCTGTAGCATTGGGCCCACCTACTGTCTAGTGAAAATGAAAGTGTCAGTAGTTTTCAACAGTAACAGTATCCTCTCCCATCCCAAGAGTATCTGAAAATATGTGCTCATCACAAAAACTAAAGGAATACAGGGCCGGGGATTTAGCTCAGTGGATTTGCCATCTGCTACGGAAGCGCAAGCACCTGAGTTCAATCCCCGGCACCCAAAAAAAAAGACTAAAGGAATAAGCAATGCTAAATGCCCTGTGATGGGGAGGACAGTCTCAACCAACAAAAACTTATCCCACCTGGAAAGACAACACAGCCCTACTGAGAAACTAAATTAGATCATCTCTGAAGTTCTTTCCACTTTGACAATTCACCATTTTGTGTTATGCCACTCTTTCTTTACAGTCATTTTGCATAGACCAGATAATCCAATGTAGTGAGCCAGCATGAGGTGCATGAGGCTCATGAGCGAGTTTATCAAAAGAAAGACTTGGGGAGTAAAGAGTTGGCTTCGTTAGATGGGAATGGAATGCTCAAGACAAGATTAAGAATGAATGAGACAAAAGCCTCCCTGGGCACAGTTCCTAAAGTAGCTCACAAGAGAAAGTAAAGGAAACACTATGTGAACACAGTTACAGGTGCCTGGAGCCCGGCTATCCCACTCAATTCACACAACCACCTCTGTGCAGTATGTCCTAGTTTCCCCATTTCACAGGTAATGAGATCTCCCCACAGTTGCAGGGGATTCTTTTTTCCCAGCCTAAGTGACCAAAATAAAACAAATTGTGTGTCTGCATCCAAAATCGGGGAAATGAAGCACAATACATTAAAATATGATTACTTATTCTAGTCCCTTCCAGCTGTCTTTCGGTCACATGGCCAGCACATTCCACCTCCACAAGAGCTTTCTGAACATTTTCACTGGTCAGCATCTGAACCAAAGCAAGCTGAGGCCCTACTGCCAAGAGAAAGTTCATCCTGTGTCTCAGGTGAGGCCCATCTTGTATGTCCCAGACTCCTGCAGCACTGACCTCACTGGAGATGGCTGGGGGCTGGACTGTCTACTCATTTCAGGGAAAAGTTCACCCTCTACCCACAGGACTGTAGTATTATTCTTAGTCCCAAAAGACGTCAGAACATATTTCGCTTATCGGTATGTTTGCCAAATGGGCTATTCAATCCTTAATAACTCTGTGTGGGGTCAGCCATAATCCTGTCCAGATCCCTTTACTCCAAGCAAAGTTCCTTGGCACAGTCTCTCATCCAGCATAAGGGAAGAAAAGTTGTGGTTTGTGTATTTCCAGACTCTCGGGGTCTCTGCTCCGGATCTGTGAGCAAGGATTTCCAGTGTCCAGAGTAATGACATATAAACTAGCTTGGCCTGGACCTGGATTCACAAAAACCTTCTCTGAAGGAAAAATAACTGGCACCAGGCAACTCTGCCCTCAGTAATGGTCCTGTGTGCATAACTAGACAAATCACTCACCTCACACCCCTCCATTCATTGCTAAAGACCTCTGGTGACTGGTTCCCAGCACAAAAGGACAGTCTACTCAACAGGCTACAAGTCAGGAGTTTGAAACCATACCTTTCCAGTTTCAGCTCATCAAAGGTTCCAACACTGAGGGAGATCTTATCAGGATCACTTGCCACAGTGCAACCAGTGTTCATTGACAGCCTGTTATGAGCCAGATACAATACCAAGTCTGAAAAATCAATTACAAAAAAAAAATTCTCCTGACTTGGAAATAAAAACTATAGAAATTTAGTCACACTTCCTGATTTAAAAAAAAATTCTACAAAGTACAAATAAAGAACAAAACAAAAGATTGATAAAAGAAAATGGGGAGAAAAATCTCTTATAAGTGGGAAGGGGTTCAAGAGACAGAGATCATGGGCTGGGGATTCAGCTTAGTGGTTCCACCACCCGCCTCACAAGCGCAAGGACCCAGGTTCGATCCCTGGTACCACACAAAAAAAAGAGAGACAGAGAGCAAGGGGAGGAGGACAGAGGAATGGGAAGTAAAAAGATTTAAAATGTGTCATGTACATGAACCAAATAGCCACAATGAATGTAAGCACTATAAGTCATAAAATAATAACAATAAATAATGATGATGATGAAAACAGGGAAGAGGAATAAAAAATGATTAAGAAGTATTATGTACATGTGCCACTCCTTAAAATGAATGTAAACTTCAGGTACTGCAAACATGCCAACAAAATCTAAAACAATTTTTAAAAAACAAATTCTAGCAGCAAAACTTCATTGCTATACATCTCTTCAGCAAGTCTGAGATTTTGATTCCAATAAACTTGAGTCATTCCTGATAGGCATATTTAGAAAAGGAAGAATGGGAGTGGAGGTGGGAGAGCTGAAAATAGAAAATGAAGGTAAATCATGGAGCACTTCTAGGAAGTGAAGTCTATTTCTTTGGGATTGTTCTCTGGGATTGTGCAGAAGGAAGAAACCAGAACATATACAAAAGATCTGTTAGCCAGGGCTGACACAAATAACACAAAGCTGCCCTGCGCAGGCCAACACTTTACTGTGTATTCAAATTACTTTTATTTCTTAAAGTGGTTCTACTTTTACATAGTCAGGTTAGGGGTGTTTGTTTGTTTGTTTGTTTTGTACTGGGGATCGAACTCAGGATCTTGCAGGCAGGCAGCAGAACCACTGAGCTAAATCCCCAGCCCATTTTTTTATTATTATTAAAAAGTACATATAACTCTTCACCTTCCCCTTCCTTTCTCTTTCTTTCTGGAACCATTTAGTCCCAAAGCTACTAGGTGAACAGAACAAGGGAGGTGTCTCCTCCAGGTGGGGATAGTGCTGTGATGGCCCAGAGCAGTTTGTCACAGCATTCTCATGCAAGATAAGCCCACTGGTGCATCAGAGGGACAGTGCGATGCAGAGGATCCCCACAGGGGAAGCATCTACTAGGGGTTAGGGCAACAGTGAAAGGATGTCTTTGTGGAGGGGCCATCCAGAAGAGTTGTCTGCACTCTACAAGCAAGGCATGTGTCTGTGTAGAGGAAAGGATGGCCAGATGGTTACAAGCAGGGTGGCATTGGTCAAAAGACTAGAAAAAGTAAAGACAATAGAAGGCATGTTTCTCATGCAGAAGACAGGTACAGACACAGGAAGGAATGAATGAGCTCAATAGTGTTGGATTGGAATTGGAAGTGTTGATGTGAAGTCAGTCTTCAATAAGTAAATATGGAAATAGATATGGATGCAAATGTGTATTATGTACCTATGCATACATACACGTATGAGAGGGAAAGGGAGATTCTATTTACAAGAGACCTGGGAGTCACCACACCTGGTAGCAATGAGCATACCTAACACCCAGACTTTGGATTCTGAATATCATTTTCCACTAAAAGGAACAAGGGTTCTGGTGGGAGATGAGGGAGGGAGAGAAAGGTGAGCATGGCTATAGAAAGGCAACAGGAAGGACCTTGCACTGATTAAAATGTTCTGGGTCTTGGGTGTTATCAGAGTCAATATCTTACCTGTGATGCTCCAGTATGCTTTTGCAAGGTAGGGTGGCCACTGGGCAACATGGGATCCATGTATTATTTCTTACAACTGAATACAAAGCTACAATGACCTGAAAATTTTTAATTCAAAAAAAGGAACCAGGGCTCCTTGAAGAAATAAATGGCAGATTCAGGGCTAAGGCAAGGAAAGTATAGGATGAGCTAGAAGAATCTTGTGCCAGAAAGCAAGAAATGCTTGAAGAATGAGGGGGATGTGTCATACAGATACAGAAGCCAGCCAGAAAGAAGACCACACAGGGACAACGTGACTATTGAGACAAATAATGGTAGTGATAGATTATAATCCAAAGACATAAATCCGTATTCACATTGATAAAATAGTTAATGAATCGTATGTTTAACAAAATTCAATATATTTACATAGTTTTAATGTCACACTCCACAAAATATTTATTAACTACAAAGGAAAAAAGGGAAAGGATTTTCTATATTATACTTGCAACTTTTCTGTATTTGTGATTATATGCAGATCTCATTTAAAAATACCAATTCAGTTCTACTGATTGTAACAGAATCAATGGTCTGAAAAAAATACAACAGAACATTTCCAGCATTTTGGTAGCTCTTTCCTTTTGGTATTTTCTAATACTACCCAAATGTTGGGATACATACTAAGTAAAAAAATAAATTATTTCTAAGTAAGTTACTTATGTCATGCTCTACTCAACTTCAGAATTCTGGTTGTCAGGACTTTTGACTTTCAGCTGACTGGATAAGACTGCATGTGAGCGTTGGAAAAATCTTCAGAAGACATAGCTGGGCACTCAAGTTATTTGATTTCTATGTAAATTGTGTGTATTGTTTGCAGAACCAGTGTATGTTGTATCTCTATATCCCTTTGGTGCTTGAACACTCTGGATTACAGCTCTGAGCAAATGCCTACTACCCACCCAGGGTCTGTCCAGGCCATCATATTTACAATCATCAATGACTATGAGAAATGACTGTTAACAGCCCTGACTCACAGACCACTTGAATGGACACGGACATAGAAGTAGAAAAAGGCCTCACACAGTATTTGCTACCTCTTCAAAGCCAAACAAACTGCACACACACTATTGCAAGTGCAGAGGAAAGAGATCCTTTAGTTTCCCTCAAGCAAGGGATTGCACAAATTGTATTGTATCCATATTACTATTTCAAGATGCATACATTTCTATGGATAAGTCAGAATGTCTATTATTAAAAAGGCAAAAAATAAATGTTGCCAAGGATGTGGAGAAAGGGGATCTCTCATGCATTGTTGGTGGGAATATAAATTAATAAAGTCATTAGGGAAGTAGTAAGGAGGTTCCTCAAAAAACTAAAAATAGAACCATCATATAACCCTGCAGTCTTACTACTAGGTACATGTTATGGTTTCAGTCAAGGTGTCCCCCTAAAGCCTCATGTGGTCATAGATGGCTTTTTCAGAGGTGGCTGAATCTAGAGTGTGTGATGCTGGGATTAAGGACATGTGATTACTAAACCAGTACACTGATTGGTTTGGCACCACCCTAATCCAGGTAGTCTGGATAAGATAAAAGGGCAGAAAGTGCTGTTAAGGTTCCCTTGTTGCTTTTGCTACCATGTGGGTGTCATGAACTGTTTCCTCCTCTGCAACACCCCTCTGCCATGTGACACTCTGCTTTAGAACCAGCTAATTATGGACTGAAACCTCTACAAACTGTGAGCTAAATAAACTCTTTCCCCTTTAACTTAGGTATTGGGTATTTTGTCTCAACAATGAGAAAAAAGTAATTAAGACAGTATATATACAAAAGAAAGGATATCAGTATATATGTCAAAGAGATATCTGCACTCCCATCTTTACTGCAGCAGTATTGTCAAGAGCCAAGATACAGAATTAATCTAGGCATCCATCAACAGATAAATGGACACATAGGTTTAACAAGTGGTTTTTTAAATGTTATATATAATATACAATATTATATATTATTATGTAGTATATAGTATTATATAATATATATTATCTACCAAAAAGAATGAAATCTTGTTATTTGCAGCCACATGGATGAGCCTGGAGGATGTTACATGAAAAGAAATAAACCAGGCACAGAAAGACAAATAGATATGTCCTCATTCATATGTGGAAGATAAATAAATCGCTCTCACAGAATTAGAGAATAGAATAGCTGTTACCAGAGGCCAGGAAGAAAAGAGAGGCAGAAAGAATAAAAAGAAATTGGATCAAATATAAAAATACAATGAGACAGGAAAAATAATTTCTAGTGCTTTACAGCACAGTAGGATGGTATAATTAATAACAATTTAATGTATATATATATATTTTTTGTAGTAGGGATCGAACTCAGAACCTTGCACTTACAAGGCAGGTGTGGTGCCACTGAGCTAAATCCCTGGCCCTGTATATTTTTAAATACTAGAAGAAAGCACTTTAAATGTTCCCAATACAAAAAGTGTAAGTATTTGAAATAAAGCATATGTAATTACCCTGCTTTGATCCATACGTTGTACATGTATATCAGAATATTACACTGTACTCCATAAATATCTACAATTATTTTATGTGAATTTCAAAATTGCTAAATGCTATGGATGAGCATCTTGCAACTATGTATGGTCAGTCAGGTTGTACCCTGCATTAAGATACTTGGCCAACAGGGGTTGCACTCACCCAGAGAAAGAGGATACTTTCAAATTTTCCAAAGTAGCTACATGACCCCACAGCAGCCCTGAATGTATTATCTTTATTGCTCAAACAAAAAGCAAATTGTACAAGACTTTTATATGTTCACTGCTAACTCCATTCTCTCAACTCTATTAAGTCATATTTTTCAACTATAAATTCTACCCTGCAGAGTCAAGAACTTCAGTATTTCCATTTTGGAAAACTAGAGAAATAATACAACATGATACTTGCAGAGTAAAGGTACAAAGGACTGGAGGACTAGAAAAGAAGGGAAGGCTAAATTAAATTTCTAAATGGCATTTACTTTCAAATTTCCCAGTAAGACTTTGTGTAAGACAGAAATGTAGAACTGGCAAAGCTGGATTCTCATATTATTTGGATAAAGTAATATTCACTATTCAATATTATCATAGTGAAGAGATAATTCTGTATTCATTATAAGGTTCTTAACTAACATTTTCCATCTAGTTCCACAGAAAAAATTAATATCTGTTGCAAAAGTCCATGGGGAGAAATACTGACTTTATCCTAATAAAGGAAGTTCATGCTAGAATTACCATACTAGAGAAATTTTTAGTAAGAATTCATATTTGTATAAAAATCCCTATTCCTCAAGAAATAATACCAAGAATCAACAAATAGGATCACATTAAATTAAAAAAGCTTTTGCACAGCAGAAGGAGCCAACAAAATGAAGAGACAACCTACAGAATGGGAAAATATTTTTGCCAGCTACTATTCAAAGAATAATATCTAAAATATATAAAGAACTCAAAAAAATTAGATCCCCCAAATTTAAAGTCCCAATCAAGAAATGGGCATCTGAAATGAACAGAAACTGCTCAGATGAAGAAATACAATTGGCCAAGTACATGAAAAAATCTTCAACATTACTGGCCACCCAAGAAATGCAAATTAAAACAGTATTGAGATTCCATCTCACCCCAGAAAGAATGGCTACCTTCAAGATATCAACCAATAACAAATGCTGGTGAAGCTGTGGAAAGGAAACCGTCTTCATTGTTGGTGGGAGTATAAACTGATACAACTACTATGGAAATCAATATGGAAATTCCTCAAAAAGCTAAAAATAGAAATTCCATTTGACCCAGCTATTCCCCTTTTAGGTATCTTCCCAAAGGAGTTAGAAACATCATACCATAGTGATGTGTGTATATCCATATTGATAGCAGCATAATTCATAATAGCTAAATCTTAGAAACAGCCTATATGCTCATCAACAGATGGATGGATTAAAAAAAATGTGGTTTTAATACACAATGGAATACTACTCTACCATAAATAAAGATAAACTTGAGGCATTTGTAGGAAAATGGATAGATTTTGAGACCATAATGCTAAGTGAAGTAAATCAGACACACAAATTTGAACATCACATGGTTTCTCTTATATGAAAAAGTTAATGTATAAATAAAGTATGAAATAAAAGACAGGTAATAGGAAAAAAGATGGGAGAAAAAGTTACTGTATTCTAAGTATGTTTCTGCTGTCAGTTTCTAGTTTCACTCCAGTATGGTATGGGAACTCACTTTGCAGGATTTCCATTTCTTTGGATATGTTGCTGTGAGCATAGTATATTTCAGGGGGAAAAAAATCCCACCATAGGAAAATCTATGATGATACAAAGTAGCTCAGTGGTTGCCTAGATGGGCAGGGTGGGGTCAGAGGGATGATAGTGAGCAGAGTTGTTTTGCAATAACAAAAATGATTTCAATTTTATTGTGGTCATGGCGTGCAACTCTGTCAATATGCTAAAATCTACTGAATCATACACTTTAAGTTTGTAAATTGTATAGTATACAAATTTTAGTTCAATAAAGCTCTTATTTTATCCATTGGGTGGTGGTGGTGATTGTTGCTGTTGTTGTTGTTGTTGTTGTTGTTTTGGTACCAGGAATCAAACTCAAGACCTTGCGTTTGCCAGGCAGACCTGGCACCACTGAGCTAAATCCCTATCCCATAAAGCTCTTATTTTAAAAAATTTTTTAAATCCTTATTACTTTTTTAAAGTGGAAGTCTGCATAAAAGGGAAACGAATGAATATATTCTCACCATGGTATTTAGGAAGACAAGTAAGCAAATCAATTTATGAATTATATGTTAATTGAAGAGCTTAAAGTTTGGATGCTAAATCAGTTTTTAAATCAGGCTATAGTGTTGAAAATTATAAATCATTAATGATGAGTCTAGTTGAAATTTCATCTTAACATTACATTATAGTGTGTTAGCTTTCCATTACTGTAACAAATACTTGAGGCAGCCAGCTTAAAAAAAGGTTTATTTTGGTTCACAGTTTTAGAAGTTTCAGTTCATGGTTGGCTGGCCATTGTTTTTTGGCCTATGGAGAGTTAGCACATGATGGCAGAGCACTATGGTGGAGAAACCCCTCATCTCATGGTGGCTGGGAAGCAAAGAGTGAGAGCAAGAGGTAAGGCAGGTCAAGGGCACGCTCCTAATGGTGTAGGACCACCCACTAGGCCCCACCTCTTAAAGATTCCATCAACCTCTTAAGAGCAGCAAGCTGAGGACCTATCCTTGGGCTTTTAAGGAACATTCATATCCACACTACAGCATATAGGGGGAAATGTTGCTTTAAAAATTAGTCCAAATAAATTACGTGTTATGCCTAGACTTTTAAATTAATTATTGTTTTATTATTAAATATTTCAGACTATTCAGAAGAGTATAGGGAATAATTTAATGAATACATGGTGTCTACCACTTAACCGAAACAAATATATTCATCTTACTATATTTAATTCCTTTTTTTGCTAAAGAAATGAATGAGATTTGCCAATGGGGTTGCTGTCCTTTATATGGCTTCTCCAGTCCCATTCTCACCCTCCTGTCCAGCAGAGCCCACTATTCTAAAGCTGGAGTGCTTCTACCCCAGGCATACTTTTATATTTTATATTTTTTTAACTATATATAATATATATTATATATAAAGAATATAATTTTATCACCTGGGGTTTTTCATCTAGCATTGTATTTTTAATATTTTTATGTCAACATATACACATACTTCCAAATCATGCAAAATATTATAAGGTAATAAAGTAGTAAATCAATAGTCTCCTTGCCCATTCTACTATTGAAAATCTTAGTTAATTGAAGTTTTTCACCATTACAAACAAGATTATGAGGAATAGTCTCATGCATTTTTCTTGAAGCACAGGTATGAGAGTTTCTCCATCAAGACCTATCAGTACCATTTGCTTTCCATAAAGTCTGCAGAAGTTAACATATTTGTATGACTGTAGCTAGCAATCAGAGGTGGCTGGGAAATTCTTATCTTTGTGAAAAAGCAATGGTTGAGAAGGTCTCCCTGGGTAACTAGGCCTTACAATATATAGGGCTCTTAGAGTGTCCTACCTCACTCAGAGAACAGCATATACCTGCTAGCCCTATCCTCCTACACCAAGAAAGCTCAGACCTGGGGCACGCAGCTCCCATCCTGGGGGTATCTGGGAATATGTCAAATACCAAAGATAAATATGACAGCTGTAATAGGTTGATTAATTACCACTCACCCCCAGAAAAATAGTTCCACATCCTAATCCTTGCAGTCTGCAAATATATTTCACTTGGCTGAAGAGACTTCATGAGTATGAGTAAGTTAAGGACCTTGAGATGAAGACAGTACTCTGGATTATCAGGGGTGAGGGTCTACTGTCATCACAAGGGTCCTTATAAGAGGGAGGCTGAGGATCAGAGTTAGAGAGAAATTAGAGCATGCCATGTCACTGCCTTTGAAGATGAAGGGGCCACAAGCCAAGAAATGCATACTCAGGGCATCCAGAAGGAATCCAGCCTTCCCAGCACCTTGATATCATCCCAGTGAGACCTATTTTTAACTTCTGACTTCTAAAACTCTGAAATAGTAAGTTTGTGTTGTTTTAAGCCACTAAGTTTGTGGCAATTTGTTACAGCAGAAATAGAAATTAATAACAAATGAGGTGGGGGAGGATCCACTTCATGGATAATCACAAAGAGGAGGCACCACCACTCTTAACTAAACTGAAGAACAGAACTGGAATAATAAAAAAGGCAGGAGTGGGAAAGGCCTGAAAAAGACAAACCAGACTAAACATGTCAGCCTCACAAGCACTCACTACATGCTCCTATTTGGGGATTTGACCAGTCGTTCCTGCAAGCAGTCAATGATCATTAGAAAATGGATAAAGTCCCAGCACTCGGAAGGAAGTTCCCCCACTGCCATTCCACGCTCCTAGGGCAGAGAAGATAAGCCAGTCCCAGCACACAGAAGGAGGCCACCCCCACCACCATTCCATGTTCTTAGGGCAGAGAAGGTCAGCTGCATGGGCGCCAGAAGCATCCCCACCCCACCCCCCTGGGGAAATGAGAAGACATGTAAACAAGCCTCAAAAACAGACTTCTGGATCACCT
>NW_004624759.1:21968320-21992151 GCF_000247695.1 Heterocephalus glaber
GGGGAAAAAATATGAGAAAGGGAAAAAAATGGAAACGGGATCTTTGCAAGTGGGGAGGGGTGCAGGGGGTGAGGGGAGGGCAGGGGAAGGGGAAAAAAAATAAGAACCAAGATACATCATGTAATGGTACAAGATCCCAATGATGTGTGTAAATGTATTTTATACCTAAAATGTGCCAATAAACTTAATGGTGGAAAAAAAAAAGAAAATGGATAAAGTTGGGCTGGGTACTTAGTTCAGTGGTGCTGCCACCTGCCTCAGAAGCGCAAATTCCTGAGTTTGATCCCCAGTACTCAAAAAGAAAATGGATAAAGTTGTTTAAAGTAAACCAGTGTGCTACCTGGGGTCATGCTGCCTGATAGGGCATTGAGGAAATAGTTTCTGACATTGCTGGGCTCTATAGTACATACGATTCCACTTGGCACAAACTTGCCTTCTTATTTTGGAATCTGTGTCTTTGTGCTTTGTCTTCCTATTCTACATCTGAGGGTGGCTCCCTGACCTCCTCCCAGCTGGGATTCTGAACTCCAGCCCATTGAATCTTTCCAGAACTTGCTTTGGGCCAGCCTTTCTGCCTGATGTGACCCCCACCTGTGCCTATTCACTCAGATTGGACCTCTGGATGTTAACCTCTGGTCTGCTCCATGGACATGCCTGTGCTTTTTGCCAGATTTGGATCTTCCTGCCTCTTTTCCTGACCTTGTTTTGTCTCTCTTCCAGCTTGGTGTGACTTCTTAGACCTAGACACTGACCTGGCAGTCAGATCTTATTTTAATTCTCAGACTTGTTATATATAAAGCATCATCCCTAGGTAGTTCTTCTACATTAAAAGGAAGATCTTTTTTGAGACCTAAATAGAAAAAGTCAGAATGAATCAACAACCTATCCCAGTACCATGCTGGCACCTCTGCATACATATCCCATTTGATTCGAAAATGTTCCAGGGTAGGTCACAGTTTGGAATATCAGTGACCCAGACCACTTCTGCAAACCACACTCTCTTTCATTCAGAGAACTGCCCCACATCACAGCCTCTGACATGGTGACATAATGCACATGGTAATCACACCTCTCCACTCTCCTGGCCACAATGGTAGTATGTGAGCTGAGCTGATTAGAATCCTATACACACTCCCTCCACCTTAGGGACTGAACCAAGATCAGGCACATGACCCAAGTCAAGCCCTAATCATAGCCCTTTCTCTAGAATATGTTTAATAGAAATTGGAGGAAGAACCCTTGCCTGGGAAGAAGGTGAGGGGGCAAGCTGAGAAGTGAGAGCCAGGTCTCTAAAATCTCATGGGGAAACTTGGTTAAAGAGAATGAAATAGACACAAGGACATGAGTCACAAGGAGAAAATGAACTTTGACAGTTTTTAAGTCCATGGAGAAGTGCAATGTTCATAGTTTCAAGAGTGAGCTCAGAGTCAGACTGCTAGGGTAACCCTGAGAAGCTTAACCTCTTTGAACCTGAGTTTCCTTTTTTGTAAAGATAATAACAGTACTTAACTCATGTAGTTGTTGTGCACACAAATGAATTAATGTAAATGAAGCATGTCAAGCAGGGCCTAGCACATTATCATCTCACAATAAATATTAACTATTATAAGCTACTCTGGTTGCCCATGAGGCTATCTCCATCTTTGTCCTGCCTTTGATTTGGTTACCAGAACAAATGGTTTCCACTTTTTGCCTAAGCTAGTGTTTGGTCCCCACTGCTTATGACCTGAAGAGTCCTGAGGAATGTAGTCATTGTTCTGCTAAATTCCTAAACTCCATGAGATGTTATATGAAGAAAGTTTCTATATTTGGGTAAGTTTGGGCAACATTTAACTATTGACTGCATTTTAACTTATACATTCCTCCTTCTTTGAGAGTTACACTGTATTTTTATATTGAAAGCTCTGAGGAATCATCCAATTAAGAAGCCAGTTAAACTTTATTCAACTCTGTACTTCCAAACATATTTAACTGCAATTCCCTTTTTTTAAAACTGTGATCATTTTTCTTATTCCAAAGAATCCACTTTGGGGTGATAAATGGAACATCCAGATAAGAAAATCAAAGAATCTTCTGAGCCACAAGTTGAATCCAGATCTGTGTGATTTAAGATGTATATTTTTTCGAAAGCTCTGCACACATATACACAACACAATTTATCATTGAACATTTAAAAGTTCAGTGAACACACACTGATTTTGAGTTTGTCATTCTATTTTCAGTGTTATTTTCCCAGAGAATACAACCTTAAGCACTTGCCCTTGTAGACTCACATTTAGCATACAAAAGTAAGTGGCAGAATTAAAGTTGTTTTTTATGTTTTTCATTTTTTTCAATGCTAGATATTGAGCTCAAAACCTCATGCATACTAGGCAAGCACTCTACTGCTGAGCTACACCCTCACGCCTTTTTTTCTTTTTTTAATTTTAAGACAGGATCTCTCTGAGTTGCCCAGACTGGCGTCAAACTTGCAATCCTCCTGCTTCAGCTTCTCAAGTACCAGGATTACAGGTGTGTACCACCATGCTTAGCAAAATTTAAATTTTTAAAAACAATCTTGAATAAAATTATCTGAGACCTGCAATGGTCTTGTTGATGAAAACTTACAAGAAACCTGTTTTCTTCCTACGATGTTCTCATTTTCATTCATACTGTCAGATACCTTTGTCTTTATTTGTAGGATGGCCAAATTATTGCACAACTCACTCATATGTCCTTCTGGGACAAATTCTAACTTCTCATTATGCAAAGCTCTGTCTTGAAATACAGGTCAAATCTAGGCATTGGATATCTAGGATATTGGATATCATTATTATGGTGATTATGATTGTGATTGTTATTGATTGATATTGACTGTTGGCCCCTAAGAATTGTCAGAGGGGACTTCTGGACCAACAGAGAGATCTAGTTCCCTCTGGCAGCCTTACAATCTAAATTAGACTATGTTGTACAACAGTTTTAGGCATCTGATATAGGACTTGCCAAATTTCATGGCTTCAAGCTCACGGAATGCATGCACATCCTTGTTCCAGGGAGGCTAAATATTTTTCCAAATCAGTAGATAAAACAAACTCCCTGACCTCAACTTACTTCCTGGCGCCTGGAGTCCTGAGTAGCCGATGAGAAGTGTCTGTCTGCTATCAAGTAACAGGACACATTCAGACTGGCTCCTACACTCAGGACCATGTGGTACCTGATCCCTTCTCCATCTTTGGAGCTAAGATTTTGGCCACAACTTAAAAATCTCAGTCCAGAGGGCAATGGGCCAGGATTAGGTACCATTAAATGTCATTGAATCAGCCTTGACAGGCAACAGTGGCTTCTTAGTGCATGAGGCAATGTGCTGTGGCTAGAGGCTGGTGAAAGCCAGTGATCACAGGCCTGAGTAAATCACATCTCTAATGTCATATCTTAAATGGAGAGATGGCTACATGACTGTCTTAAGTAAATACTGTGCACAGATTTTAGGCCTTACAGAGCTAATCAAGTAGGGAGTTAATCCATCAAAAAGAACCTGAGGATTCTGACACAGGGCTTGTTGAGTGGGTAACTTGACTATTAGACAGTGACATCTATTGACTGTGTTAGATACTGCCACCTTGAAAATAAGACTAAGCCATAAAGATCCAAAGGAATGTTAAATAGGAGGAAATTTTTCCATGGCTAGTCTAGAGAGATGGAATAAATTAGTAGCAGAAGAAAGATGGCACAGATTAGAAAAAAGTATAGCATGTTAGATACAATAAAAACTAATTTCCTAGGACTTGCAGGAAGAAGGCAGAGTGGTAAACAGCAGGGAAATAGCTTCTCTGAGATTTGGTGTCCAGACACTGGAATATAGCAACATGAGGAAGAGAAGGAGAGAAGTGGGTCCCCTGGACCTAGCAAAAATCTAAATGGAGAATTGAAGCCCATGGGAAGAATGAAAAAAGAGACTTCAATGAAGAAGGAGGTGCTAAGTGGCACTTTCTCCCTGAGCCCTGACTCACAGTGTGGGAAAGGTAGCTCAAAACTAGAGATGTTCGATGACTCCTGGCAAACACAGATACCTCCACAGAGAAATGCATCAGTGGAACAGACTAGTGGACACAGTGAACTCCAATGGTTGGTGAGTTATTCGGGTTCCTACGTCCCTCATAAGAGGGTGATTGGCTGGTAGTCATCTTTGAGAGGGGCCAACTGAGCTCAGAACTCAAAGCAGCTGTGGGCTGGCTCCATCAGGATGAGGCAGAACTGAGTTCAACTCAGCAGGAGGTCAAGGACTCAACTTCAAGCTGGCAGAAGTTGCTTGGGGTTGCATGGGGTTGCAGGCTGAACAAAATGGGTTCCATTCATACAGCCAGAAACCAGCCTGAGCTTCAGAATTAAAGGTGCAGGCTTGCTGGGATTATCCATTACCCTGCCATAAATCTACTGCTGGCTTTTTGGGATTAATCAACATAGATCTGGACTCTCCCCATTTTGTCTACCAGTGATAGCAGAGATACACCTTGAAGCGGACTTTTTTTCTCTTATTCTTTTTTTTCTTGTTTTTATTTTCTTTTTTCTTGATTATTTGTAATTGTTTTTATATAAGTATGAACATTCTTTCTAGTTTTTCTTATTCTTGTTCTGTTCTTTTTATTTCTTCCATCTCTCTTTCCCGCCTATCTTCTTCACCAGTTTCCCAAAGTTTGCATAATCTTCTTTTGTTTGCCAGTGTTGCTTCTAATCTCTTCCTCTTATTCTATTTCTCAATTTTTGGCCCCTAACTTCTTTTAAATTTTCCTCTGTGTATAAAATTGCCACACTGAAGGTATAGTTACTGTATACAATTTTCTGGTTTGTTTTAAATTTCATTATATATGTTATATAGCCACAAATCTAGTTCATATGGATAAAGGTGGCAAATTAATAGTTACCACAGTTTCTCATTTTCTAGGCTATATTTGATGCTATCGTTGCTGCTGATTATACTACTTTAGCCAAGGTAACATAGTTGTTCTAATTGGTTGTTCTTCCTTGTGTGCCAAGACTGAAATGCCTAGGGGTCATAAACAATACAATAGGCCAGTGCCAAAGAACAAGGGGTTAGGCCAAATAGGCAGCAACTTTGCATCCTCAATAAATTGAAGATGTAGGTTCTTGCAACAGACTCAAAACCCAAAAGCCAGCTATACTTGGATGACATATCTGAGAAGCAGCAATTTCCTAAGGGTTCTAAATACTAGCAATAAAGCTGTTTGCCATAGCAATTTATGAGCATCAACCCAGGAATTAATTTTTTTAATATATATATAATATATATTAAAATAAATTATATATATAACGAGAATACACTTAAGCAAGATGCAACACCAAACTTCCAGCTCACCAAAGGTAAATCTAGGGAGCAATGAGGTAGAAAAATTTGAAACCCACCCACCTGGACTCTCTGAAATGGTAACAGTGGAAGTAAAGATGAATGAAGCTCTAGAAAAAAATCAAAACAAAGATACTTTTGCAGATAACTACAGAGATGGTGACCATAATGAAAGACATAGTGACTCTAGAGCAAATACAGATAAAAATGTAGAGGGGCTTAGGAAAATGATGGAAACCATGAACAACCAACATAGGAAAGAAATGGAATCCATGAAACAGATTCAAACAAATATCCAGGAGATTAAAAATTCTACTGAAAGTATATGCAGAAGAATGAGCCAATGTGAGGACAGAATATCAAATATAGAAGACAGGATTGCTGTTAGTGACCATAAAAAGAAATATTTTTAAAAATATCAAGGGATCATGAAAAATCAATCCAACAGCTGCTATATGACACAAAGAAGAATAACATAAGATGATTGGAGTCAACAAAAAACAGGAGACAGTGCAAAGGACATAAAAAGCCTGTTTGCAGAAGTAATGGCAGAAAACATCCCAAGCAGAGAAAAAGAATTGGACATACAGATAAGTGAGGCATATAAAACTCCAATTACCCATGATCAAAAAAAAAATCTACACCAAGACACATAATAGTCAAGATTCCAGAAATTCAACACAGGAACAGAATATTAAAAGCTGTCAGAGAAAAGAAACAAATAACCTATAAAGGAGAGCCCATCAGAATCACAGCAGACTTCTTGACACAAACCCTCAAGTCAATGAGAGCTAGGAGTGAAGTATTTCAACCCCCCTCCAAAAAAACCCTACAACCCAGACTAATGTACCCTCCAAAACTATCTTTCAAAATTGATGGAGAAGTAAGAAACTTCTGTGACAAAGAGCACCTGAAGAAATATATGACCACCAAACCATTACTCCAAAATGTTCTGAAGGACATTCTAGAAAGAGATAACAATGACTACAACTCCATGAGCCCCAACAAAATGAATCCACCAGGCAGGCAAGAAATTAAATGAGGGGTCAATAACTGGAAAATAACATGACAAGGATAAATCAATGCATATCAGTTAAACCATCAATGGAAATGGTTTCATTTCACCAATCAAAAGAAACAGACTGGCAAAATAGACAAAGAAGTAAGTTCAGAAAATATGCTGCATACAACATGTTTAGTTCAAAAAGAAATTCAAAGTCAGAGGATGGAAAACAATACTCCATGTGACAGGAACACAGAAAAAAGCAGAGGTAGCTATTCAATTTGCAGATAAAGCAGATTTCAAGCCAAGACTGATGAAGAGAGACAAAGAAGGTCACTATGTCCTTGCAAAGGAAACAATCCAAGAGGAAGAGATAACAATCATAAAGATATATGTACCAAATACCAGCATACCTAACTATATAAACAAATACTAACACACATGAAAAATCAAATAAGCACTAATACAATTGTATTGAGAGACCTCAATACCCCACTGTCATAGACAGATCAACCAGATAAAAATATCCACAAAGAAATATCAGAAGCGAACCAAAATTCTGAATAAATGGATTTAGTAAATGTCTATGGAGTGTTTCACCTTGCAGTATTAAAATACACATTCTTCTCAGCTGCATAAGGGACATTCTTCAAAATAGATGACATACTAGATTATAGAACATCCTTAAGGGAATGCAAAGGAATTAAAATTGTCCCATGAATATGATCAGGCCATAGTGCAAAAAAATTAAAAATCACTGGCAAAAGAAACCACGAGAACTTCATAAACACATGGAAACTAAATAACACCCTTCTGAACAACCAATGGGTAGCAGATGAAATTAAAGAAGAAATTAGACAGCTTCTACAATTAAATGATAATGCCAATACAACATACCAGCCAACATCATACTAAATGGACAAAAACTGAAAGCTTTCACTATAAAACCAGGAAATAGACAAGGATGTCCACTGTCACCACTCTTATTCAAGATAGTTCTGGAAACCTATCCAGAGTAATTAGACAAGAGAAAGAAATAAAAAAAAATAAGGATAGGAAAGGAAGAAGTTAAATTATCATTATTTGTGGATGACAGGATACTCTACATAGAAAACCCCAAAAGCTCCATCAAAAGACTTCTAGATTTAATAACCAAGTTCAGTAGCATAGCTGGATACAAAGTCAACATTCAAAAATCAATAGCATTCCTGTACATGAATAACAAACTCACTGAGAGAGAAATTAGGGAAAGAACACCTTTCACAATAGCATCCAAAAAATAAAATATCTAGGAATCAATCTAATGAAGGAAGTAAAAGATCTTCACATGGAAAACTACCATATGCTGAAAAAGGAGATCAAAGGGGATATCAGAAAAATGGAAAGATATCCCTTATTCTTGGGTAGGAAGAACCAGTATAGTGAAAATGGCCAAACTTCCAAAATTGTTATACAGATTTAATGAAATCCCAATCAAAATTCCAATAGCATAACTCACAGAATTAGAAAAAACAATCCTAAAATTCATTTGGAACCAGAAGAGGCCTAAAATAGCAAAGGTAATTCTGGGTAACAAAGGCAAGGCAAGGAACATCACAATTACTGACTTTAAATTATACTACAAAGCTACTGTGATAAAAGCACCATGGTACTGACAAGAAAAAAATAAAACAGACCTGAAGATCAATGGAACAGATTGGAAGATGCAGCAACAACTCCAGACATACTTAGACACCTTATTTTTGACAAAGGAGCCAAACACCTTCACTGGAAGAAAGACAGCCTCTTTAATAAATGGTGCTGGAAAAACTGACCACATGCCAAAGATTGAAACAAGACCTAAATCTTTCACCATGCACTAAACTAAAATTGAAATAGATCAAAGATCTAAATATTACAACAGAAACACTAAATCTGCTGGAAGATAGAATAGGTAGAACTCTCAAAGACATTGGTGTAAGCAGAGACTTCATGAACAAAGCCCCAGTTGCACAGGAACTATCACAAAGAATCACAAACAACTTGGATCTCATCTTATGGAAAAGGTTTTGCATAGCAAAAGAAACCACCAACATAGTGAAAAGACAACCCATAGAGTGGAAAAAAAATTTTGCCAGCTGTTCCTCAGACAAAGGGCTAATACCTAGATCTCAAAAAAATCAGACCTTCCAAATTTAAAGACCCAATCCAAAAATAGGCATCTGAAATGAATATACACTTCTCAGAGAAGTAGAAAAGGCAAATAAATATATTTTTTAAATGTCCAACATCGCTGGTCATTCGAGAGATGTGAATTGAAACAACACTGAGATTCCATCTCACTCTAGAAAGAATGGCTATTATCAAGAAATCAGCCAATAACAGAGGTTGGAGGGGTTGTGGTGGAAAAGGAACATTTCTCCACTGTTGGTGGGAATGTAGACTGGTGAAGCTACTATGGAAATGAGGGTGCAGATTCCTCAAAGAAGTAAAATTACAAGTTCCATTTGACCCAGGTACTCTTCTTCTTGGTATCTTCCTAAAAGAATTAAAAGCATCATACCACAGTGATATATGCACACCCATGTTTATAGCAACAGTTTGTAATAGCTAAATCTTAGAAACAGCCCAAATGCCCATCAACAGAAGAATAGATAAAGATACGGGGGATTTTTATACAATGGAAAGCTACTCTGCCATAAAGAAGGATAAGCTTGAGACATTTCTAGCTAAATGGATGCACCTTGAGACCCTACTCAAGTGAAATAAATCAGACATGTGTATATACCACATTCTTTCTCTGGTGTGAGAAACCAAAAGTGGAAATAAGGACCAAAATGTATAATAGATATTGGGAAATGGGAAGAAAATGTTCAAATGAGAAGGGAAACAAGGGAGGGGGAGGAGGAAAGAAAGGGGAAAAAGAGAATAGAAGAAAAAATGGAAACAAATCTTTTGTAAATAAAGAGGGGAAAAGAGGTCAAAGGGGAGGGTGAGAAAAAAATAAGCAAGATATATCATGTACAGGTACAAATTTTCTATGATGAATTTTATTATGTATATCTAAAATGTACTAATAAATGTTTTGCTTCAAAAAATTAAATTCCCAACACCCCAATGTCCTGTGGGTCTTTCAGCAGAGGCTCTAGACTCAGTAGATACTATATCTGCCTGTATTTGCCAGTTCGTTCAATGGCATTTCACCTTGAGGTGAATCCACCCTTTCATCAATTGCATCTGGCTTCTGGACTCTTACATATGTATTGATGAGCACAAGCATGCATTTCTCCCTACTTTCTCCTCTCCCTGCCATGACTTCCTCTGTTGTTGTTGTTTTATTTTGTTTTGATTTTTTGGTACTGGAGATTGAACTCGGGTCCTTGCACTTGCACAGCAGGCAGCGAAACCACTGAGCTAAATTCCCAACCCCCATGACTTCCTGTGTAAGCCATGTTTGACCCAGAATCTTGGGTGCCTGCTAATTTTTATTGACTCACCTAAATACAGTAATTTTCTTTCTGACCATGTCTCACTGAACCCAGGGATCTGCACAACCATATTTTCCCTTTCATATAGCTGCAAATTGCCCAGTGGCCCAAGTTCTAAAAGACACTCAATCCCACTTCACCCCAAATTGCTCTAAATCACACAGCCACCCTTCTCACCAAGGCCACTAAACTAAACTATTCACTGTGAGTTCCTCAAGGAATTTTCTATCCCAGTGTAATTCCTAACTGTAAACCCTCAGAAGGGAAGGGACACATTCTTTGCCTCTTATGCATCCCTCAGGACCTATCTGGTATACTTCTCTGCATACAGGTGGCTCTTCAGAAATGCCTACTATATGAATGGATGAATAATGGTTTGTTTTAATTCCAGGACATCAACGGACTGGGCAAGTTTCTCTCATAGTTGATATAATGTACAAAAACCCTAAACTGGAATCATGGAAATTAAATATTTTCAGGGCCAGGGATTTAGTTCAGTGATTCCATTACCTGCCTCGCAAGCTCAAGGTCCCGAGTTCAATCCCCGGTACCAAAAAAGAAAAAAGAAAGAAATTAAATATTTTCAAAGAAAAACTGAGAACTGAGTCCATCTTCTTGGCCTTTTTTTGACATTATCTGAAAAACATCAGAACACTGTACTCTAAATCTCTGTAGTTTTCTCTTGGATCTGAGTTCTCTAAAAGGATGTACAAGGGAGATCCAGCACACTATGATGCCAGGAGGTTGGAATTATAGCTTTAATTCATTTGGGAAAATAGATGAAATCTCAAAATTTATTGCCAAGATTCTCCTTTACTTGGTTTTTATTTGGTAGATAAAGAAGTGGGGGAAACAGTATTTTTCAAATGTCACAAAGACTGGATGCTCACACTAAGTGTACATATAAAACTTTGGTACTTTCATTATTGCGTATAACTAAGGAAGAGCCTAAAGGAACGTTAGGATTGATTTTCATGTTACCTGGAATTGTTCAATAATTGTGAAAAACACACTGACCAAGCAAGGTCCGATAGAATTATGTGGCCTCATCCCTCTTGATGTCTTTGACATCTGGAGGGAAGAATGATGCAAAAGTGGACAGGTTGAAGTTTAGAGGGAGGATGTCTAGGAACCAGACAGAAAGATGACTATGAAGAATGCATTCCACAAAAGGTGTCTAGCACCATCCTGAACACTAGGGAAACAAAGATGGATGACTCTAGCCACATCCATGGATGCAAGGGGATAATAAGCCCCAGGTAAAGGCCATCCTACTACAAAATGGCAGGAGGGCAATATGACATCATGTTGGGGTTCTGTCTCCAAGGCCAGATCCTCTGAAAATGATCATTTCTTATATAACCAGCTAGAAGTAAAATGAGAAATAGCAAAATTGAGCTTAGGAATTCCCTCTTGGGATACAACTTGGAAGGGTTAGGCAGCTTTAGTACCACAGGAACTTGGGTGTGGGGACACTCACTCCAACAAACTGTAGCAGGGAAGTTTATCCAAGTGCCCCCTGTTCCAGTCAGTAATTCTCTGCCTTCTTTCACTCTGTACCTTTCAAGAGCTTCTCCTAAATGACATAAACCTCAGTGACAGTTTGAATAAAGAACAATGCATGCTCCAAGCTCCAAGGGAAAGGAACTCTTGACAGAAAGATGATAGTATCTTTGCAGTTTAACAGCATTTCCTTTTCCAGGAAACACCAACATTCTGAGAAAGAATTTAATTCTTGTATCTGTAAATACCTTTGTGGTACTTTACCGTATTACTCAATAAATGACATATTCCTGTTTTTAACATATAATGCCTCTCAAATGTTTAGTGTTGGATGGAATACACAAGGTCCTCAGTCATTATTGTCAAATTGAATTGGACTTAAGAAGTAAACACTGTAAAATGACTGTATTTCTGAATTTCAAACATTCTCAGGTTAAGAATGAGAGTGTTGGGCTGGGGATTTCGCTCAGAGGCACCGCACCTGCACCTTGCAGGTTCTGAGTTCAATCCATGGCACAAAAAAAAAAAAAAATGAGAGTGTTGAATGTGTCTCTGTATTCCAATCCCAGGGCTCTTAACAGAGGGTGTGCAATGGTCAATAAATGTTGGCTGATGCAATGTAATTTAACAAAAACCCAGACTGTTGAAATAGCTGATGAAAACTGCAAGTTCCTTTCTCATTTGTTTGAAGTTTGCACATGTTTGCCTCAGTTTGACTGAAGTTGCTCAATCATGTTTTCTTTCTCCCAAAATCCTTGGCATCATGTCAAAAAAATTATAAGACAGCAATTTTAGGACAATCGGTAGGATATCTGAGTCATCACTAAAACACAAGTTAATATATTTGAAACACAAATAGATCATTTTACTTGAAATACCTGAACCAAAACTCAATACAATTAATAACAAACTGGTTAAGAAACTTGACTTTAAGATATACAAATTTTTGTAGTGCTGAATTAATAAAATAGGTACTTTCTAGATAATACTCTGATCATTTGAAAGCTCTCTCTGCCTTATAAGGCAGAACAATCAGTTGATTTGGTCAGGTAATAACTTGTGTAGTATAACAATAGGATGACTATTCATTAAGATAACTGGTGTCTCTGTAACTAAGTCACTTCCCACTCATCCATGCCTTTCATTGAAACATTTGTGTTGCTATTTCAAAATGTTTTCCTGTGTTGTAATTTAGAACTCTTGCAACAAAACTTTGAGAAGCAACTAACAACTGTCTGTGCACTGGAGCATAGGAAAAGATTTTCCTCTTCCTGACCCATGGATGAGACAGCACAATTATGAAATGCTGGCACAGTGAGGCTTCCGATGATTTGAGGGAAACTGCTGCTTGTTTGGAAGCCTATCTCCATCAGTCTCTAGCACTCTGTGTACAGACTGGAAACTTCCTCACTGTTTAAAACAAAAGCAGAGCCAGGGATTTAGCTCAGTGGCGCTGCACCTGCCTCGCAAGTACAAGGTCCTGAGTTTGATCCCCGTAACAAACAAAAAAGGAGAGTCTTCTTCTCCTTACCCTTTTCTCTTTCTTTTTCTTCCTTTACCACAATTTCTTTATTTAGTCTGCCCATTTCTGGAAATTCAAACCCATGTTCTAGCCTCCTACAGCTGATATTCCAACAATTCCCTCTTTTTCCATAGAAGCTGTTTTAGGTTCAATGTTTTGATTCATCTGCAAAATCTGAACTTTGGTGGCTCATGAGCTACATCAGGGCACCAGTGTTTTGGGAGGGGGGAGGTGCCGGGACCTTGCACTTTCGAGGCAGGCGGCAGCACTACTGAGCTAAATCCCTGGCCCAGGTTTTTAGTTTTTTGGCTGTTGTTTTCTTTAACCTATATAATACTGATGTTTTTAAAATTCATTATTAATGCCCAGAAAGAAAGAAAAAGAGAAAGAGATCTGGCACCCTAATGTGCATTTCTTTTTTTTAATTATTCATTAAATTTATTGGTACATTTAAGGTATACAATATGACATTCATAATTGGGAATTTGCATCTTTACATAATCTCTCTTGGTTCTTATTTTTTCCCCATCCCTCTGCCCTCCCTTCAACCCCTCCACCCCTCCCTATTTACAAAGACTTTGTTTCCGATTTTTCCTTTTCTCATATTTTTTCCTGTCCCTTCTTTCCTTCCCCTACCCCTGCAACTTCTCCTTCCTCTTTGGACCTTTTCTTCCTATTTCACATTATCTATTATACATTTTGATCCTCATTTACACTTTCAGTTTCTCGCACCACCCTGAATGCGCCATAGCACTTTGATGGGTACCAATCTGCATTTCTAAATGACAATTGGCCAAATAGTACCAAGCTACCCAAATAGCGGCTTCTTCTTAAGACAAACCATAACCTCTTCAATTTGACCCAGTCTGAGCCACTCCTACAGCGCATCCTGGTCCACTTCGCTCATTTTCTTTCCATATGGCTCCTGAGGCCCACGAGTCCATACTCTCTTACTTTCACCAAGTGAGTGGATCAGCTGATTGAATAAACACAGTAATACCCCATCCCATATTACAGGGTTGCTATCTAAACCTGTACTGTCCACTACAGTAGCCAACAGCCACACTTGACTTTTGAGCCCTTGAATGTGGCTAGTGTAATGACAAGTAGAATTTTCAATACCTTTTAATTTAATTATTAAATTTAAACACAAAGCAACAGCATGAAGTTCTACTGGACAGTTCGGGTCTAGAACAAGAGAAATTATAAAATTAAAAAATTTTGTTAACCACATGCAAATACTGTCAGGATCAGAACAATCATCTTGAGTTTAGGTGCTTTTTAGGTGGCTCCTCTAGAGCAGAAGTACCTCCACTTTTATTGAGCAGAGACACTGATCAGGCCAAATAATCCAAAGTTCCCTGCTTTCTTCCTTTCTTTTACTCACAATGATCAAAGTACAGAAAATCACTGGGAAATCATTTGCACACTGACATTTCAGGGAAGATAAAAATGACAAGATATTCAGAGACTTTCTTCTCTGTGTGCTTGCCTTCATGCCTTCAACTGCCTGAGACTATGGAGGACATCTGTCAGAAGCCACAGAGGGTTCCTGGAGACAAGATGCTTTAGCCCCTCTTCACTCATTGGGGTATATACTGTGCCCATATGTATGCTATGAACCAGCTTAGAAAGCAGAGGGAACCCTTGAGAGAAAAGGACAAAGACATCTCTATGAAAAGGGCATGTGTTGATTTGGGGGCTTTTCCTGAGAGAATCCAGGGTCTAATTAGGACATAATGAAAGGGAGGGACCCAAAGAAACATCAGCCCCAAAGGCACAGAGGGGTGCTTAGGAAGAGAAGTGATTGTTATGGCTTGTATCTAGGTGTTCCCTCAAAGCCTCATGCACTCATAGGTGGGGCTTTCAGGGGCTAGCTGGATCTAATCGGGCATGTTATACTGGAATTAAGGGTGCATGGTACTAAATTAGTCCACTGATTGGAATTAGCATAGTTCTAGGTGACACCACCCAAAAGTCTGGTACCCTGGATGGGGTAAAAGGGAAAGGCTGCTGCTGGTTGTTGCTTGCTACTTCCTGCTTGCCACATCATAGATTGTTTCCTCCTCTGTGATGCCCCTTTGCCATGCTGCCTGCCTTGGAGTCAGCTGACAATGGACTGAAGCCTCTATAAACTGTGAGCCAAAATAAACCTTTCCTCCTCAGAGTTGTGAGTATTGGGTATTGTGTCTCAGTGATGAGAAACTAAGACACATTCATAGTTATAAACTGCCCCCTATAAACTGCCCTTACTGTATCCTAGAGATTCTGGTATGTTGTGTTTCCATTTTCATTTGATTTTAGGAATTTTTAACTTTCCCCTTTCTAAGATGAAAAAATTAAGACTCTGGGAAGTTAAGCAACTTGGCAAAGTCTGCAATGCTAGTAAGTGACAGATTAAAGACTCAAACCCAGATCTCCTGACTCCAAAACCTGTACTACGTCACAGGGAGGATGTTATAAAGAAGGTAACACTACACAAACAAACAAAGCTATCCTCTTGTGAAAACTCAGCCATTTCTGAAAGCAAACACCAGGAGTAAACATTGAAGCATCCAGATTAATTCTAAGGAATTCCTCAACACACTAGCCCTTTTTTTTTTTTTGGTACCGGGGATCGAACTCAGGTCCTTGCGCTTGCGCAGCAGGCGGCGAAACCACTGAGCTAAATCCTCGGCCATACACTAGCCCTTTTAAAGACAGATGTGATCCATACAATGTACTGGAATCAAAATCCAGCTTCTGTGACCCATGCTGGGCACTCATACTGAGACCTAAGTCCCTGAGCCCCTCTCTCCACTCAGGGAGTCCCTGCTTGGAGTGATAGCATGCTCTGAAACCAAGCATATGCGGCTTCTTCAGTTTCACCTTGAGCAGTTTTCACCCTTCCTTGAGAAATCCAACTGCTGGGCTAATTCCCACTGGATCAGCTCACAGGTACACAGAAGCCTTCTTTAATACATGGTTCTCCTCATAGTGCACATCCCTGCACCAGGAAGGGAAGCTTGCCCTCTGCGCATGCTCACAAGTGTGCCATGCATTATAGCTTATTTTCTGAGGATTTCCACGAAATGGTGAGACGTTGGAAACTGAAGCTCTGTAACCAGAGGGGTTTGTGGAATTTTGTTCTGTGGAAATAGAACTGTGGAATTTTAAGGCTAAGAGAAATCTTCCAAGTACCTCCTGCCAAGAGCAGGGCTGAACCAAAACCTTCACTGAGAGATACTATATTTATAACATGATTCTTCCCCTCCTATATCTTTCACTCCAAAACAGTAAGGGTATCAATAGGAAGAAAATACAGTATTTTCTTTATTAAATTCTCTTCACCTTTTCATTTAGTTATTATTTTCTTTTTGGAAACAGCAACTATGCCATGTTTTCTAAGCAGATTTCAGCTTGCCTTCCTACCCCAACTAAGAAAACGCATAAGTGACAACATGACCACGATGTGACTAAGAAGAACAGAGAACAGCAAAGCTGTGAGGACTCACTTGCTCTTCGCCTGACACACACACACACCCCTCCCCCCATCTCTTCAGAACCCTTAAGCCTGGGGGAAAGGGATGACCAGATTGAGCAACTGCCTGTTCCTTTGACTGACTGATCATACTGTGTGCCTCAGGAGAACCTTCACAGGGGATGGAAACAGGCAGAATTTGAAAGGGAAGTGGGTTTGGGATAAATCTTTGAGCACTCTTATTCCATGCCCTTCCAGGAGCAGAAAATGGGCCTGGGGACTCCAAAGAACAGACACAAGACTTGGTTGCAAAGCACCGTGTTCCCCCTAAGTTGAGGAAGAGTAGCAGGGAACTGCTCTTGGATTTGGCTGTGCTGTGGGAATTAAGGAAGTGGGCAGAAGCACTGAAGTATTGGGGTAAGGGAAGAGGGACATATCAGACAATGGTGTTGGTTATACAACCATGTCCTAAAAGCCTTTTAATTATACACTTTCAAAGGGGTTGTTTTGTTTTGTTTTTTGGTACAGGGGATTGAACTTGGGTCCTTGCGCCTGTGAGGCAGGTGGTAGAACCACTGAGCTAAATCCCAGCCCCTGGGATAACTTTATGATCATGACTTTTTGTTTAAAACTTCCAATGGCTTTCCGTAATCAAATCTTATTTTAATTCTTTGTCATAGCCTACAAGCCTCACTCCTAATTCTCTTCATTGTATGTATTCCAATCACATTGCCTTTCTTTCTGTCCCTAAAGACCAAGCTTAATCTCACATCCAGCCCCTTTGCTCAAGCTGAACTCTCAACTAAGGCTGCTTCTCCTCCACTTCATCCCATCACTAGTTTCTGTCATTTTGTGTCACCTCTATTGTCATCTGTATAAAAACCTTCCTTGACCACTTCAACTAACACTGCCTTTCCCCCCATGTTACCATCATATCATCCATTTTATGATACTTAAAAGGTAAGAATTTGCATTTATTTTATAGCTTTAAAAATAATACTGAGTTACAAAAACAGGAACTGTAAGATCAAAAATCACTTATTAAATAAACAGGTGACATGTTATTGTTTTCCCAGTTTGTTCTTTGTTTTCTCTTTGTTCTGGTTTGGGTTTTCATTTGGTTTGGTCTCTTTTCATTGAGTGTTGACACTTAAAACTCCTACTCAAGGCCTGTTTGTAACTTTGCTACCCCCTTCTGGCAAAATAATGAACATCTTAAGATCTTTGATTAAGATGTTTCCAAAATTTTATTTATTTTACATTACAAACTTAATTCACTTATATCCTTTGCTGTAACTGTGACTTGGTGTTCACCGGAGGACACTGATCCTGTAGCTTTCTTCATTAGTGCCTGGGTTTTTTCCTCACTTGTCATGTACCATGGCAGCAAGACAGCAGAGGTTCTCCTTACTGCTTCCAAAGTGTGATCCCTGTTGCATCCATGTTTTTCTTTCTCTTTCTTTAAAGAACTACACTGGAGAAACCTAGGAGATACCACCTAACTAAGCTATCAAAGCTGCCACCAGTCATAGGACAAATAAAAGTCATATACTTCCTGACAAGATGTACTAAAACTTCTCAGGTATCCTTGCCAGCAGTACATAACCTGAATTTGGTTATCAGCATGGTTCAGATAACCCAAATTGAGACTAAATAAATAGCTGTCATGTTCCAAAGCCATGAAAGCTTGAATCACATAATTAGGAGCAACCCACTTTCCAGTCCCCCCTTCTATGACTCTTAGAAGCTTTCTTTCTCCCAATAAATTTTTCCTACTCTTAACCTTGGTTGTTCCTAGAATTCATTCTTCGATTTTAGAGAACATGAACTCTCATTTCAGATATCTAGTAGGTTTGGGAGTTACATCTCTTCCCTTATATCATTTTGGAGCTCTTCCACTGGGATTAATGGTCAGAGGTAAGAGTTTTCTTTCATAGGTTCTAACTTTGGTCTTTTTGCTTCATAGATTATAACTATTTGCTTCATAGAATCTGGTTTCTGTTTCATAAATTCTGGTCTTGTTTCAGGTTTTTGTCTCAAGTGTCTTAATTTTTAGTTGTGTGACTTAAATGTTTGCAAATGTCTTGTTTTTCTTATGCATTGTCTTTTGTTAAAATTATGTTTTATTCTTTTGTATATGTTGCATTTGGACTTAGTTGCTTAAAAATGTTGTAAAATGGGTCTCTTATGAAATAATCTCAGAGAAAGACAGTTCAGGCTTTTATCTGTCCCTTATAGAATGCCAAATAGTGGTTTCTCTGCCAGCTAGTAATTGCCTTTAGGGCAGCTGCCACTCTCAAACCAGAGGACAGGTTTCTCCAGTTGCCCTCTGGTGAATCCCCACTCCCATTGATGCCAATGGTGGGTAGAATTTTGACCAGACAGGCAATTGGGCTCCTTTCAGAGACAGATCTCTGATTGTGTGGAACTAGCAGAAACTGAGATGACAACTGAGGGATCATGGCCAGGGCTACTGTCTGGCAGATACCCAAAGGTCCCTCAGAAGAAACTAGCTCCCGACAGCCTGTGGGGGCAATCAGCAGGAAATCTCCACATCTTGTCCCTATCTGGCCTCCTCAGTGAGGTGAAAGGGGAACTCTGTCAGTGACGATCAGATATCCTCTGTCTCAGAGTGATCTAAAACAATGCCGTCAGAGCCCTTTCTTTAAACAATTTTTTTTTTTGGTACCAGGGATCAAACTCGGGACCTTGTGCTTTCGAAGCAGGCAGGGGCACCATTGAGCCAAATCCCAGGGCCTAGATCCCTTTCTTAAGCCTCTGTTAAGAGTTGAGCTACAGGGCCAGGGGATTTAGCTCAGTGGTTCCACTGCCTGCTGTGCAAGCACAAGGACCCGAGTTCAATCCCCGGTACCAAAAAAAAAAAAAAAAAAAAAAGAGTTGAGCTACAGGTTTGGACTGCTTTCTCTACTACTAGCAAGACAGACATCTAGACAAATGTAAAAAAACAAATCTTTGATAGATTAAAAACTACCTGAACCTTCTCTCCCCCTCCTAGGCATGGTCTTCATTTATGCACGTAAGAGAGAAAAATGTCTTTTTCTGATAGGTTGTGGACTTTGGAAATTTGACTGTGGACTTATAAAATGCTATATGGTGATTTTTGGATGTTTAACCAGCTTGAGCTTTATTTGGACTTTTTCTCTCTGCTAGTGAGTTAAAAACTCCCCTTAAACTTTTCTCCAACTTGTTGGGAGTTCATTTGAGAATGCCTCGTAGTCAGACTGCTCCTCCTTCTAGAAAGTCAGACTAAGGCAACTTGCAACAATTGTTTTGTCTTACACTAGTGAAAACAGCAATCAGTAACTTGCATTTGTTTTCACATGCTAACTAGAATATGGGACTATTTTGGTCAGTCTTTCTCTTCCTTCATGTGTGCTTATAGGAAGTTGATAAAGGTGCCTTTACTATGTAGACTGTGGCTGCTAGGAGGACCTATGAGTTTCAAATATGTAGTGAATTTAAAATGGACCTTATAGGAGTGGCCTTGTCTTACTAATAAAAGTTGCCTAAATGACTGGATAGACAACAGAAATTTCTCAGAGCTTTCTCTGCCCTAGGGCCCAGGGCAGAATCTCTGACTTACCATCTCTAGAGGTGATCTCTTTTGCAGGAAAAGTGCCCTAATTTGACTGTTGACCTATTCCTCTCTCTTTTTCAAGGAACTAGAAAGCAGTGGTTTAAATCTCTTGGTTAGCTAGCAATACTTCCTTCTCTAAACATGACTGTTATGGCTGAAGTCAATTGTAACTTGCACTTTAAGAGTACTTACTGGAGTAAGGATATGAGTACCTGAGGAAGATAAGATTACATGCTGGTAAAGGGTAGATAGTCCAGTCCGGTCTTATCTTCTGGTTCTCTCTCCAGATAGTAACTACCTACCCTGGAGTAATATAAACCTTGGGGGATGCCCTGGGGATTCCCTAGGGGGCACAGGAATCAAGCAGAGACTTATTGGACGCCATATTTGTTTCTCGTTTCAAATTGGGACTCTATATCTGAACCTTTTACTCCTTTGGAATATATTGAGGAATTTAGTATTTCTCTACACTCGTGTGTGGCATGCCTACCTCCTAAAGCCAAGTACACAAAGGAAAGTACTATGACACTATCTCACAATTAGAATTATATTGTAAAAGAGAGAAAATGGTCAAAATAATCTTATGTTGAGATTTTCTTTATATTAAGAAGTAATTCTTGTGTTCAAATATAAATGTGGGCCATAGAAAAATGAGAGACACCTCATCCTTAAGGCATTCAGGATCTCTAACCCTAAGGCTACTCCTCACCCTAACCACCAGGTGCTAAGGGTGAAATTTCTAGGCCAGCTATAATTAATCTCCATGAGGCTATATCCATCCTTAGCTAAGTTGCTGAGGTCCCTCAAAGACAATATCCCTTGCAGGAAGTAAATGGCAAATATGGGACTACCTGTGTTCATATGTCTTTTATTCTCAGTAATCTTACACAGATCAAATGATACTTAAAAGTTTTCCGATGACCCTGATATGTACATTGAGGTCTTTAGAGGACTTACTCAGACCTATGGACTAGATTAGAAAGATGTAATGTTGCTCTTAAATCAAACACTGATTTCTAATGAGAGACAAGTAGTATTACAAGCTGCTACTACATACAGAGACAAATATCTTAATTTTAGAAGCTCAAAAGACAGGCAGCCAGGGGAATAACTGGTTCCTACTGGAATACAAGCAGTTCCTATACAAGACCCCCAATGGCCTGCCAATCAGATAGGAGAGTAAAATAGAAGACAGTTTCAGGCATGTATTCTTGAAGATCTAAGAAAGCTAAGAACTAAGCCCTTCAGTTATTTTAAATTGTCAACTATTTACCAGGAAAAAGATGAGGACATCCCTAGATCCTGATTTGATAAAAGGAAATACTATCATTTTTCCCAAGTCACAGTCTTGCAATATGTAGATGGTATAATGTTATGTGCCCCCTCAGAAGAGCTTTCTAGCCAAGACACCTGCTCTGCTGAATTTTCTAACAGACAGGGGCCATAATGTTTCTAGATCTAAGGCACAGCTTTGCAGGCTTGAGGTAAAATATTTAGGCCTTATCATATCTAAGGGAACCCAAAGACTGGGGGAAGAAAGAATTAAACCAATTCTCTCCTTTCCACAGCCCAAGACTCTAAAACAGCTAAGGAGATTCCTGGAAATTACAGGCTTTTGTCACCTTTAGATATCAGGATATGAGATTGTGTGACTCATCTATTAGCTTTTAGAAAAACCCAAGAAAGCCATATTTTAGCCTGGGAACCTGGTTCCCAGACCGCATTCCAGAAGCTCAAACAAGCACTTCTAAATACGTAACTACAGGACACCATTTCAGTTTGTATGTTAATAAAAGGTGAGACATGGCTTTGGGAGTGTTTCTACAACATCAGGGAGCTGCTCAACAGCCTGTAGGGTATTTCAATCATAAATTAGATATTATAGATTCAGAGTAATTCATTAAAAGGGTGGGCCCTAAACAATATAGTTAGAACACTTTCATTCTCTTTCAAAAGGCAAAAAGCAGCCATTTGGGTTCTTTGCTTATTGGTTTGATTTTCTGGTTGGCAGTGCAGTTGGAGTCAATCATAGCTCAGAGACATGTTTTGCTAAGTATTACAGATCCACTCTGGAAAAGCTCCTGATCTTAATTGTCCTTCTGCACCTGAGACGGTTAAGATTTAGTTCTTGTACCATACTTAAAGGCACTCTTCTGTCCCTTCTCCACTGCCCTGTCCCTGAGAAATAACACAGTTTGATTCAAGGCACTTCCCTCTTCTGTGGCTGCTGGATTTCAAGACAAAGCTTCCAGAATGGTGAGTTTCCCCTCCCTGGAATCCTTCCAGAGTAAAGCTGACCTTCACTTATCTCTGGGCTGGTTTAGGTTTAATCCTGAAACTCTCAAAAAATAAATGTAAAAGTTTAAGTCCAGATTTATCTATCTTTCAGTGCTCAGGCAAAATTAGAGAATGGTAAGAACAGCTAACCTGGCCCTGGCCACTTCCTTGTACCTCTAGTCAGCTGCCACTGGCACTGGACAAGATAAAGTCTAACAGACACCTTAGATTGGCCACAGAACAAGAGGGATAGACCAGGATGCCTTTTTTTCCCTTGTTTCTTTTCAAAATGAAAAAAAAAACTGTCATAGGTAGACATCTGCAGCACAGCAGCTTGGAGCCTTGGCAGGCCTTCTTCCCTCACTGTTGGAAATTCATACTTAGCTCCAAAGAGTGTCACCTAGTTTCTTCTACATGCAAACCTGGCCTGAGCAGACCCCGTTGAAGATAGTTAAAATTACTTGTAACAGTCTGTCCCTTTAGAGGAAACAGTTATATGTGGCTAAAAGCAACCATGAGAAGCCTGTGTAGCTGGGTATTCCAGTCAGATAAACTGTCAGCTTAGGGCCCATCTTAAAATGGTCTTTGCTTTCACAAGTGTAGAAGATTTTTATTCCTTTTGATTCTTATTACAAGAGATCTCTGTTAATTGATCTACAAAGTTCTGACTAGTCTTATTTATAGTTATAAACCTAAAAAATTGTAAGTTATTATAATTCAACTTGGCCAAACACATCTGAGTGCACTCTGGTTTATAAACAAGTTGTCTTATTTGTGTGTCTGTCTGTCTGTTCAATTTGTTAAAACATGCACAGCTGTTATGTTTGAGCTTTTTTCTTTTGGCATTTTGGATTTTTTAAAGATGTTTATCTGTAATTCGAGTTGGCTTTTAGATAAATATAATTAAAGACATGCTTCCCCCAGGTTGCCAGATGATCCAAATAACGTCAACTGGTTTTACAAATACAGTACATATTGTCTATTTATAATATCAGGAATCTTTCACTGTTCAAAAATAATGTGTTAATTGTTATGATCTGGCTCATAGGTCATCTAAAAATTTGTTAAGATAATTAAATAAAAACTCTTGGGCTTAAGAAAACTATAGCACAGGACTCCCCTGGGTAAATAAAGAAGTGGCTGCACGGAAAAATTTATTCCAGCCCTTGTTCACAAAGGGGACCCCAATAATTTCCATAGCCTTGTGGGAAATACATCACTAAACATATCATTGTGATAGGTATAAGTTTTCTGTGAAAAAACAATAAGGTTTTATTTAAAATGTTCTTGGTACAAAACAAAATTAAATGACAAGGGGTTTTTATGTAACTGATAGTTATTTCATGGTGTACTAAATATCACTCATGCCTTCTGGGTGTACAGGTCTTCTAAGGTATTGTTCATGGTAATGAGCTCTTTTGACTCAGGTATCTGCCTTTCTCTTACATTCCATTACTTGTGATAAGAGGTACATGTCAAGCCAGCAAGAGAAAACCAGTCAAATAATAGTTACCTTAAAAACTTATGTAGAAGGGAATGGAATTAATATGAGAAAATGAAAAAATGGAAACAAAGTCTTTGTAAACAGGGAGGGATGGAGGGGTTGAAGGGAGGGCAGGGGAAAGGGTAAAAATAAGAACCAAGAAAAAAAATTTTTTTA
>NW_004624759.1:21992251-22069482 GCF_000247695.1 Heterocephalus glaber
CTTAAATGTACCAATAAATTAATATTTTTTTAAAAAACTTATATGATGTATATGTGTCACCATACTTAGGGATGCTCGGTCACCAAATAGTTGAAACAATGTCACACTAAAACTAGAGGCTAGGCATTATAAATTCCTAAGATACATTTATAGGCCAATATGTATGTTCTCTTTAGATGGCACCCTACTAAAGGATAACAAATAAGAGGTTTTTTTGTCATTTAGTGTCTTGTGACCAGATGAAGGTGTTTGACTGAAAGTCTATTCTGTACTAAGATAGACATGTAAGTGGTACAAAGACAATGTCATCATGATTGTCATGCTAAAATATTATGTGTGGTTCTTGATCTTAAGTTTCTCTATAATATATAACTGCTCTCTGTTAACATTCTACAAGGATTCAACTACAAAAAAACAACCATGGTTGGTAAGAAATAACAGCCTTCTAACTGTGCTTTATACTTCAAAAGTGCTTGATGTCTTAACTATTATAGTAGTTAAGCTCACTGCTCCTACTAAAATACTTATGTCACTGATCTTCTCTTCTGGGTGTTCAACAACTAAAGTTTGGAGGTCAAAACTAGAAAGGTAACTGGGCTAAGAGGACAGCCAATATTTTGGCCCTGGCCCCTCAAGGTCAACAAAGATCAAGGACACAAAGGAACCTTTCCTACAGGATCCTACATCTTTGGTAAGTCACTCAACCTCCTGAGCAGGGAGATTGCTGGGCACCAGAGGACAAATGTACCGTGTGACAAAGAGGAAAAAAATCTCCCACACTTTCACTGAAAGCAGCATGGCCAAGCAAGTCAGTGACCCATCCTGACAGCTGACACTGACAGGAGCTGAGAGGCTCTATGCATGGTTCCAAAGTAATGCCTGAGGAGACTTAGCTGACCTTGATAGACAGCAAGAGGTTCACACTGATTGACACGGGTCTCACTTTAACTTGTTCTTAAACACCCAGCAGAAAAGAATAACCAAAAGGGGTATAAAATAATGCCATAGTAATAAAGCTAGATATAAAAAGGGACTCCAGTCACTGACCCCTTCTGGCACTTTCCAGCTACACCAGTAACTGACCACAGTTATGGATCAATAGGAAAAAACTATGGTAGAATCTATAAGAGCCAGCAGGTTACAATCTATTTTAATTTCTAAGTGTGACTTTCTTCCCAACCTGCCCTTCCATTTTAGGGTGCTCATGCTTAGATTATACATGCTCTAATTTCTTAAAAGTTTTGTTTATTCTTACCTAGAGGCTGCCAACTCCAAGCAGTCATACAAATGGAACCAATGACAAAAGTGCTAGAATTCTTTTACTGGGATCCACCAGATTGACCTTGTAAACAACTCTTAACTGCTAAACTATACAATATGACTTCTATGTTGGGATTCTGAAGTCCCCTGGACCATCTCCGTATCCTCTTTGTGGGAGCCTATTACTAGTTCCTCCCGGTGGAGACCCTTGTTGGCTATATTCATATCAGTCCTGCTGACCTTATTATATAGCCCATATATTCTTAACTGTTTCTTTGGCTTTTGTCTCCTCCAGATTCAAAGCTATACAGTTACCAAAATGACAATGCCTGGCACCTATCGAGGGCCTTTAGATAGACCCTCTGTAGAGTAGCTCTAACTGCTGATGACAACTATGACCCTCTTTAGCTGGAAGTAGCCAGAATGGTCTTTGCCCTATGCCCCCTCACAGCAGTTAGGGCTACTTCTTCAGAGGGGGACTATTGCAGATAGATAAGCTAATGAGATGTCTTGTAGGTAGTTAGACAGGGCCAGCCCATGAGGAGCCAACATAGAAGAGAGAGAAGACACATTCACTGAAGGCCAGCATTGTAAAAGGAGAGAAATTAGCGCACCTATGTAGGATGAATGTAGGATGATATTCTAAACAGGTATCAATCACCTGGTGGGGGGGGGGCAATGTCTTAACCCAGCCTCTCCAGGAAATATCCCTGACCCCCTCTTACTGAAAATCCTTATACACTTGCTATATGACTTGCTCCCCCACTTGACCCCCATTTAATCAGTATTACCTGGGTGACTGTACTTGTAATCTTATTGGCTGGTCATGGTTTTGTCCCACCTCATGGCCACCTTGTAAATTTCCATTGGGTCTTATAGCTTTGTCCCACTTTGTACCCGCCTCACCACATGGCTTTGCTGTATAGAACATCTTTGAAAAGTGGAGTGAGCAGGCAACCCACTTTCCGGTCCCCCTTCTGTGTCTCTTAGAAGCTTTCTTTCTCTCAAATTGCCTGCCTCGCAAGCGCAAGGACCCGAGTTCAATCCCCGATACCAAAAAAAAAAGAAAAGAAAATGAAGTTACTGTGCTTGATTCAGCAGCACATATACTAAGATTTTAAGTTATTCCAAAATAAAAGAAATTGAAAGATTTTTAAAACTATAGATTATTTGAAGTTCATGCCAGCTAAGTCTTCATATGTTGAATTTTTTTTTTTTTGGTACCAGGAATCGAACCCAGGTCCTTGTGCTTGCAAGGCTGGCGGCAGAACCACTGAGCTAAATCCCCAGCCAGCCCTAAGTCTTCATATGTTATGGCTTATGTATAGATGTCCCCCCAAAGCCTCATGCGATCATAGGTGGGACTTTTCAGAGGTGGCTGGATCAAGAGTGTGTGGCACTGAGACTGATTCATGGTGCAATGCTAGGCTTAAGGGCACTAGGTTTAAGGGTGAGTGCTACCCACTCTAAGCACAGCCGGGATAAGATACAAGGGACAGAAAGAGGCTTGTCACTTGTCACTTGCTTGTTTTTGCTGCATTTTGCCTGCCGTGAACTGTTTCTCCTCTGCGATGCCTCTCTGCCATGCCTCCCCTGACTTGGAGCCAGCCAACAATGAACTGAAACCTCTACAAACTGAGAGCTAAATAACGCTTTCCTCCTTTAACTTTGGGTGTCTGGTATTTTGTCTAAAATGAGAAAAGTAATTAAGACATCATATTTCCATCACTTTCTGACCTCATTACCTTTTACTTATGTACATTAAAGGTAAATTCAGGGGCTGGGGATTTAGCTCCATTCCACTGCCTACCTCACAAGCGCAAAGACCCGAGTTCGATTCCCGATACCAAAAAAAAAAGTACCAAAGGTAAATTCATCCACTGAATGTTCTATTCTCTCCTTTCCCTGATCATTCATCTCAAATAAATTTTCTTTTAACCTCTCCTTAGCCACCAATGAAATCTTAAATCAAAGCTCCCAAACTATACAACCATCTACTATATTATCTATCTTTAAATACCAAAACTCATACCAAAAAATTATTTGATTACATTGAAAATGGCAAACCACTGACATTACATTTTTTCAGTATCCATCACCATCCTGTCTTCAACATGTACTATCTTCCTTCTACTTTCTTATTTGTGTATTTATTTATTTATTTATTTTTAAGAGTATCACTATGCAATTCAGGCTGCCCTTGAACTTACTAGGTAATTCAGCTTAGCCTCAAATTCATGGCAATCCTCTTGCCTCAACCTCCTGAGTGCTGGGATTACAGGCATGCAACACCATGCCTGGTTACCTTCTTTACCCACCTATATTACATATCTAACACTTTAAATATTCTCTGCAAACATTCTTAACTTCCTTGGCTACCTCATCCTCTTCCTCTCACCTGCAAAACTCAACACTGCTTAAATGCAGTACTCTCTCAAACAAGTGAAGGTCACCAAAAAGTATAAACCTGCTGAGGGTCTCATTTAAAATCATAGGCACAAATGGGTAGTAATACCCAAGTGGGCACTAACACTTCCAAATAATCCTCCTTTGTAACTCTGGTAAATTCACAATCCCCCTATTGAAGAAATCAAGTTCAGACTGTATTCAGATAAGTACTTCTGGAGCTACTTCATTGCTGGTATTCCTGTAATTTTTGGAAAAGGAGTAAAGTAAGCTTGATACAGAATATCTGTGATGTTCTTTTTCATCCTACAAAAAAAAGTTTTGTCATAATGCAAACAAAAAATTTTTGTCATCTGGATTGATAAAATAAAAAATTCAAAAATATGTTGGTCACACTTTTGTCTTTATTCTCATGCACCAAGCAGTTTAACTCTAGCATTGCTCTATTCCAAGATCAACTCCAAATTTAGAAAAGACTTCCAGCACTTCCCTCACAAGCACAAGGTCCTGAGTTCAATCCCCAGTACCAAAAAAAAAAAGTCATCAGCCAGGGATTTAGCTCAGTGGTTCTGGTGCCTGCCTTGCAAGTGCAAGGTCCCGAGTTCGATCCCCAGTACCAAAAAAAAGAAAAAGACAAATTTAGAAAAGACCTTTGAAAAGTGATAGGATATTCCTCCCATCAGTGCAGATCAATGTGTGTGACTGCTCTAAAATGAATCAAATACAGAAACTGAGAGAGCGTACCTATGAGCACTTACAAAAACTTGACACTGATGTAACATGAAGCATGGGATGTGCTGCAAAGGATGTGGACCAGTTTAGGTGGTGAGCAGAGTTCTAGACTTGAGCAGCCATTGCAATGTGTAACATTTTATGTTTTGTCAACTATAATCTAAAATATATATAAAGCTTAGAAAATGCAAACCTTTCTTTTTATAACTTATTTTTACAATAATTTTATTAATCAAGTTAATTTTTTAATTTATGGTTTTATATTACCAGCTTAGAGAAGCCACTTTTATTGTTTATCTTATCTTTTTATGAATAATGTTTATGATCAAGACAGTAGATTTTAGTAGTATGGTTACTTCCTAGTCAATTAATCACATATTTTCAATTTTTAAATCATCATTATTATTATTATTATCATCTGAGGTACTGGGCATTGAACTCAGGGCCTTGCACATACTAGGCAAGCCATCTACCACTGAGCTATAACCCTATCCCTAAATTATGTTTAATTTTAAATTCCTTCAAACATTCAGAAGAATTGGAAGAATAATACAAAGAATTTCCACATACCTTTTACTCAGATTCACCAATTTTTAACACTTTATCAATTTGCTACATATATATTCATATTCCCACTGGAAATCAATGTCCCTTTCTACTCTTTACCTTGAATGTCACCTGGTAAACCAACACAATGAGTCTCCCTTCACTGAAAAAGTCTTGCTAGTTTAAAAAAACCCTCAGGTGATCTTAATATATGACAGAGTAAAAATTGTGAATGACACTAAAAGCTAGTACTTTGTTTGGAGTCAAGAATATACTTACGTGAAATAGAATCTTATAATAAACAAGAACTAATGCTTGCTGAGATAAATGATCACTGAAGGGAGGAATACTATTCAGAAAGTCTGAACCAAACTCAGTTTAAATTGTTAAGGATGTGAATCAAACAGCTATGTTTACTTACCTTCCTGATAGATTCAGCATTTTCAAATGATTTTAATACCTTCATGCAACATATTTTCAAAGGCAATTTAGATCTAAGGACAAAAAGTTATAATTTGGAAAGATAAAATTTATACAGACTGTAACAACACTTGCCAATACCAGCGTCTTAGAAACTGAGTAGAATATTGTGAATTTTGTTTTCTACCAAAAGATGGAAATGTATGTGGAATTCATTTATCTTATTTATCTCATCAAAAGACAATTTAATTTTAACTATAATAACACAGGACAAATTGTTAAAACTACTTATAAAGGTCTGAAGATGAATTTTGGAAAATGTAGTTCTGCTTGCTTTATTCTGCATAAAAGTTAAAAACTAATCTCCGAGAGGGGTGGAGGGGTTGAAGGGAGGGCAAGGGAATGGAGAAAAATAAGAACCAAGATATATTATGTAAAGGTACAAATCTCCAATGATGAATATCATTATATTGTATACCTAAAATGTACTAATAAAATTAATTTTTTAAAAAAACTAATCTCCTGAGTTTGGTTATATGAATTAACTTTTATAAATTATCTTCTCCTATACTCTAATCTACCCTGTGAGTGGATTTCTCTATGTATGTTATTTTTTTGTATGTTATTTTTTAAAAACAGTAAAATTAGCTGTACATTATCCCCTGTAATACTGTCATCAATTCAATCTAAATTAGATAAATTTTAACAAGAAAAATTTCATTTATCATATGAAAAACTAAAATTTGTTTAAAATTACATTTAGACATTTAATATGGGAAAGTAGCCATTATACTTTATCTTTAGTTTTGTCTACAGTTTTGCATGCAGTTCTTTTTGTCTTTTTCCGTGTTTTGTTTGTTCTAATTATATTAAAATATTTTTGCTGGGTCAGATAATAAAAATGAGACATTTTATATTTTTATACAATATTTCTAATAATCTTTTGTTGAATTTATGAAAGCCCTGGTCCACAGCTGATTAGGGATAACAAATCTTTTACCACACGTAACTTGAGCACTGCAGTTGCTCGTACATTCCCTAGATAACCACTAGGTGGTGCCCAAGGATCGTCTCCCTGGCTGGAAGAACAAACTCCAGTTAGAGTAGTAGACATTTCCACAGACTGACCGAATTGTCAGACCTTCCTTATACATCAAGTCCACAGAAAGGCAAATAGTCTTGTATAGGAAATATGTAAATATGAGGTTGACTTATACAAATTAAAATATATACTCTCATATATATTTTGCCAATCGTTAAGAGGAATTTTTAAACAAAGTATATCTACATATCAAAGCTGTTATAACTATTATTTATCAGGAAAACTACATGAGATCCTTTTGATCAATAATAGTGACAAGAGCCAATTATATCCAGGCCAAATTATACAGGAAGTCTATAAAGACTTTTCATTGCTCGTGTCTCCCAGTTGGGATGGTAGCAGCATGGCAGAACAAAATTCTGAAACATAACTACCTGAAATCTGTCCACAGGACAAACCTTAAGGAGCCAAATGTTTTTCCTGAAGCACTCATGAATACAGAAGCCAGAGCCAACAGAAAAACACTCCTCCACACAGTACTGACAGACAGCCCACGATACTTCCTGCTGCTCCCTAGCCAAAGGACACACCTATATTTAAAGATATGCTGGATGCTATTAAAAAGTACAAATGAAAAATGCCAGAGCTTTCCATTCATTAAGTGTAAGAATTCAATCCTGAGGAAACCTGCCATAGCTTCTCCATATGTGGAAGTTCACCAGAGAAATTCATTCCTTCAGCCTCACTGAAGAGTGATAACTAAAAGCTCCTTTTAAAAAATCGTGAAGGCCTTTAGCTTTCAACAGCTTCTTCCCCAAGACTTTTGCATCAGTGGGGCAGACAGTAAAAATGAAATATTCCTATGGCCAAATTGAAATCATTACATGTGACAAATTATCAAGGCTTCCAGGTCTGCCATTTGTAACTGGGAGTCTGATTTCCAACTTGGCTATGTCTACTGTATCCATTCTTCAAACTTGCCAACACCCAAGTACTCAGAAACTTCCACATCTCCCTACTTTACTCTCCTTGTTTTGCTCAGGGCAGCAAGCAACCAAGTTTCTGGACTGAATGTGATAGGAATGCCCACTGTGTCCAAGAAAGGGGCAGCAGAATGACAGCCACTGGTAAACCTCAATGCATACAAACAGGCAGCAGGCCCAGCTATTGCCAATAATCTCACCTTCCTCCTCAGAGCCTTTGGTACTGAGACAATATAAAGAAATTATTGTAGCCCTGGAATGGAGAAGAGTTTGCCTATAAATCGGTGGGTCAATCTTTGAAGAACTCTTCTTTCTTAGATTAGTTTCTAGTTGATGACTTTAGCCAGTTATTTCTGGTTACTGCCATGACTGTTCTTAAGAGGTCTCTTAGGACAAGGAGGACTAAACACTAAAATAACCCTGCAAAGTTCTTTTGTAAGCCTAAACACAGAGCCTCAATTATTTTCTTTTGACAGTCTTTAATCCTGTTCCAAAACCTGCTAATCTTGTTTGTCCATTACTAGTTTCCCAATTTGAAAAGGCACACTCAAATTAAGCCAATTCAAGGGGTGTGATTAAGATACTTACACAGGTGTGGGTGAAAATTTAAGAGAACCATAGGGTAATCCTGAGCTAATACTAACAGGATGTTATCCCTCAGCCAAAAGGTGAAGACAAAGAGCAGTTGCTGGAAGCAAAAGAAAGTGACACAGAGGAAGTCATATTGGTGATAAGAAACACAGCCAACTTCAAGGTGCCTCAACCCACCAAGCTCTCCTTTCACCATAAACCCAACCCAACCAAAACTAGAGCGCATGGCCCAATGGTATAACATACATGCTGGCCTCCCAGGAGAGAGCACAAGGTAAGAACAAATCTGGGGGACAGATCCAACTTATTACAGTAAAAGACATTCTCAGGAATGATGGGATCTGTTTGCAGTGAGGGGGAGTGTTTTGAATATTTTGAGGGGAATTTAAAAGGTAATGTCTTTTAGTATAATGAATTTTTATTTAAATATCTACCATGTATTTTGATCACCCTTAGTACACAGCATATATCCAAACCTGTTTACCTTCAGCATTCTCTCACCCTTCACGACAGATTGAGCTTCCATGTTCCAATGTGGAAAAAAGTTCCGCCATTTCACTACAAATTGGGATCAATTTTCTATATTCACACCCAAAACCTAAACATTTAGGCAATATTGGTGTTATCCACATAATTTATGTCAGGAAAAACACAGGGAGACAAGATACAAAACACTGTTTTGACAATCCTGATTTCTGTGAGGTCTATGTTGGTCCTTATAATTGCCTTTTCCCACTACCCATCCTAGGTTCCCTTTAACTTCTCCCAGGACCTTAGCTGGACCAGTGTTCTTCACCAGTGTCTTTATAAGGTGTGTTTAAAAATATGGTGAATGCTGCTGCTGAGTGCCATCCATCACAAAGGAAAGTCTGTAAAACATTACTATATGCTCAGTGGCACCATGCCTGCCTCACAAGTGCAAGGTCCTGTATTCAATCCCTAGTACCAAAAAAAAAAATTACTATGTCCCCTCATGCACCCTGTTCACCAGATCTGGCCCCATGCAATTTCTGGCTCTTTCCAAAACGTCAAAATAACCACAAAAGGTAAACATTTTGAATCAATTCAGGACATCGAGGCAGCCATGAAAGCACAACTAAAGACATTCATGAAAAAGGACTTCCACAACTGCTTCAGAAATTGTCAAGAAGCTGGGTGTGGTGGTACACACCCGTAATTCCAGCACTGGAGAGGCTGAGGCAGGAGGTTCACTGGAGTTCAAGGCCAGCCTGGACTACATGAGACTGTGTCTCAAAAAAAAAAGCATCAAGATTGATGGGAAAAGTGTGTTCAGATTGAGTATTTGAAAGGGGATTGGTGGTAATTTTTAAAATTTAAGTACACACCGTATTTTTTTAAATCACACTTCATAATAACCTCCTTCTTTGCCCACTGTTCCAGTGAGCCTAGATAACCAAAGGAAAATCTCCACTGCTGATGCAATGGAACCACTGCTTCCTTCCACTCAAGGTCTCCAACACTCACCGCTCGTCAAAGAATTAAATACAAAAGGGTGGGAGGAAAGAGGCTTAAAATGGAGAGAGTGGCAATCAACATTTGAACTTACCGAGAGATCAACCTCACATGACCAACAGTGAAGTAACCTGACCTGACATACCTTAGGTATATTGATGCAATAAGAAGTCCATCACCTCACCTGTGTAGTGTTCTTGCAAAAGATATTTAACCTGAATTGAGCCATGAGGAAAGACAAATCCAGAATGTGAGACCATTATAAAGAAATTAAACTGGACTTATTTTTAGAGATTTGCACATGCTAGGCAAGTCTTCTTCCATTAAGCCACACACCTCCAGCCTTTTTATTTTGACAATTTCTTAAATTGCCTAGGCTGGCCTTGAACTTTCCATCCTCTTGCCTCAAGTACTGGGATTACAGGTTTGTGCCACCACATCCAACAACCTGGACTCTTAAGTCAATGTCATGGAAAACAAAAATAGTAGGGAAATTTGTCTTAGGGTTTTCTGTTGCTGTGACAAACCACCTGAGGCTGTGTATTTTTTTAAAGTTTATTTAGCACAGTTTTGGAAGCTGAAAGCTCAAGATCAGGTAGTTTCATCTTTTCAGCCTCTAGTTCAAGAACCTGTGGCTGCATAAGGGCGAGGAATACGGTTGCAAGCAGCAGAGGGCACACAAAAAGGGTGACGTCACTTTATAAAAACTCACTCTCCCAAGAACTCACCAGGGTCCTTCAAGAACATTTGTCTTTTCCGAGGGTGATGCCCTATGTGACTTAATTATACCCCATTAGGCCCTCCCACATAGAGGCTCCTCTGCCTCTCAACACTGTCATACTGGGGACCAAGCTTCCAGCTTATAAACCTTTGGGGACACATTCAAACCATACCTACACCTTGCAGGTATGCTCTAGATTAAAAGAGACTAAGAACCAAACAAGTGCATGTATGAACAATGACCAGATCTGCAACAGGGGAAGAAATAAAAAATATTTTGGGGACCTGGAGAAACAAAAATGGATTGGATATTAGAAAAAGATATTGAATTAATTTTTCTAGGCTGTGAAAATATTGAAGTTAGACAGGAGAATGCCTTTACTCTTGGAAAATGCACACTGAAGTCCAATGGCTATCTCAAAGAGAAGCACTGCCACAATTATTTGAACTGAAAAACAAATTAGCTGCTTTTTCATGGAGCACCATTTTTACTTCCAAGAATAATCGAAACATCATTATTTATACTTGTGGATTTGGCAGATTTCTCTCAAAAATAAACAAGCTGAGCTTGCCACTTCAAAGAAAACAAGTGACAGCATTTGTTGCCAGAGGTGAAATGCAAGCTTTCAAGGGAAAATTACATATTGCAACTAAAAAGAAACTATCACCTGTCAAGTTTTATAACTGTTATCAACAGCATCCACAATTACCTAAAAAGGCTATTAAAATTTCCTCTTTTCCAACTACATCTCTGGGCCAGGGATTTAGCTCAGTGGTTCCACCACCTGCCTCGCAAGCGCAAAGACCCAAGTTCGATCCCCAGTACCAAAGAACAAACAAACCAACCATATCTTTTTTATGTTTTTTCCAACTCTATCTCTGTGAAACCAAGTTTTCTTCACATCTTCAATCCAAACAACATATTGCAAAGGATTATCTGCAGGGCTGGGGATTTAGCTCAGTGGTTCCGCCACCTGTCTCAAAAGCAGAGTTCGATCCAGAGTTCGATCCCCAGTACCAAAAAAAGGATTATCTGCAGAAGCACATGGAAGAATCCAGCTGTCTTCTATTAAAGAGATCAATGAACTGTAAAATAATATCACTTTTCTAATTTTTTGTTTTGAAAAAATGGTTATTTTCCTGAAAAAAGAAAGTAAACATCTTTATCCCTAGGAAATATATACTAAAGTACTTAAAATGAACTAATCTGTCTGCAATTTACTTTGGTAATTCACCAAAAAAAAAAAAAAAAGACATGTATGTCCAATTGTGTATCAGTGGCAGGAACGTAAGAAATGTGTAGACTATTTTGACAAGCAACATAACATCAGGCTTACACAAACTAAGCTGGCTATGGATGTAATTAACCAATACAATCTTCCGGGACCACTGTCATAGATGTGGTCTATTATGGACTAAAACACAAATATATATACATGTGCACATATGTGTAAATATGTATGTGTAGTATCATAGAAGAATAATCACTCTTCATACCTGAAAGCCAGCCCCCCTTTTTGGTTTTTGTTTTTGAGACAGGGTTTCACCATGTAAGTCAGCCTCAAACTCATGTTCCTTCTGCCTCTACCTCCTGAGTGCTGGGATTACAGGTATGTGGCATCATGTGCAGCAAAACCCAATTTCTTGACTGTGTGACAGAAGTACCTTTTGTTTGAGGTGACTCTTGGCAGTGCCCCTAAACAGCTTCAGGATTAGAAGCTTGAAACCATCAGCTTCAACTCCCAACCACTAAGATTATGAGGGGGCCTGGGAATTGCATTGATTACCAATGGCCAATGATTCAATCATCATACCTACACAATGAAACATCCATAGAAATGGCCTACATGATGGGGTTCAAGAGACCTAGGTGGGTGAATATATCAAGGTGTTGGCAGGGTGATGCTCTTCCACTTGGCTGTTCCCAAGTTGTATCCTTTATAATAAATTCTAGTGATTAAAGCATTTCCCTGATCTCTCAGTCATTTCAGCAAATGACTAAACCCAAGTTGGGGATTGTTAGAAGACCCTGAATTTTTTAGCTGAGTGGTCAGAAGTCCTGGTGACAGCCTGAGATTTGAAGTGCAGGCGGTTTTGTGGGACTGGGCCCTTAATTTGTGGGATCTGACACTAACTTCACATAATGTCAGAATTTAACTCTAAGGCAACCCAGTATTATCAAAGAGAGAAAGGATATTAGAAAAGACACCATAATTTTGATGTCACAAGTATTGTAAGAAAGAATAGCTCAGCATGTGTATGTGTAGGTGTTAAGTATACATACGCCTGAAGTGTGTATACATTTTGGGCAGAAATTTATACATAATTTTCAAACAGTTCAGCAAAAAAGAATGAGTGCTCCTTGTACTTGTCAACTTTCCCATAGATTTGAAATTTTCCACATAAAACACAGAGCAGGTCATTGAGATGGAAGCAAACATTCTTAAAGTGGTTACTAGATGTTCAAGTGAGGCATCATTGGAGACCCTCTTAGGCTAGAAGCTACTCCCACAAATATTAAGGCTCTTCTAGTACAGACACTATGGATCTTTAATATATATATTTTTTTTTTCAGACACTATGGATCTTTAAATTCCTTCATTATAGGATCTCTTCTTGGAACTGGACCATAACTCTTAACAGGGAATTGTTGGGATTAAATTCTGGCCAGGGATGTAGCTCAGTTTTGTCTGTCTCGCAAGCGCAAGATCCTGAGTTTGATTCTCAGTAAGGGGGGAGGGGCATATGATTCTGATTACAGAATTGTGCTGGGGAGGGGAGGCTGCTACTGTAGGCAATGAAGACCAAGGCAATTTGGAGATTTTAAATTCTCAGTCCAAATGCCACTATCACCTTTCCCAACCACTGCCCTTACTTGAACGTAAGAGCTAGTGGGACTGGGAATTTCTGCAGCCCTTACAACCTTGGGTTTGTCTCAGAAATGAAACCAGAGGCCAATCCAAAGATGCTATGGAGGCTCTCTAGCTCTTATTTCTATGTTCATAATTTTTCTCTCTTCATACCTTTCTCCAGGGCTGTCACAGGTGAGATGGATGTCTGCTGATGATGTACCACAGCCATTTGGTCTATCAAGGTCTTGCCCTCCAACTGCACTTCATCCCATGCTAATTACAGTGAGTTTTACTTGTGGTACCACATCATATACCATAAGCTACTCCTGTCCCATTACCCCTACCCTCAAAATAACATGGGCCCTGTCCTCTTCAAATACATGTGCCATCTATTCCCAGAATACCCCCACCCCAGGACTGGGGACTAAACTCAAGAGCCTTCACACTGAGCGTTTTTTTTTTTTTAAACTTTCTCTCACTAAATCACTGAGTTGCCCAGGCAAGGCTCAAATTTGCAGTCCTCCTGTCTCAATCTCCTAGAGCACTGGGGTTACAGGCATGCACCGCCAACCCTAACCCAGAATACAATTTGGAGGGAGTTTAGCGTCATTTCTGATACCTATTACTGTAGCAGTCACAACGCTGAAAGATGCCACATTCAAATCACAACTTGAGGGTACAATGGTAATTTTAGGTGTCAACCTGACTATATTTTTTTTTGGTTTTTTTTTTTGGTACCAGGGATCGAACTCGGGTCCTTGCGCTTGCGCAGCAGGCGGCGAAACCGCTGAGCTAAATCCCCGGCCCTAACCTGACTATATTAACATATTCCCGCAGGCTTGAACCACCAGTGGTACATGCATGACTGTCGAGCAGTTCATACCACCAGATGGGACTGTCCCATGCCACCCAGTATGACAATCATGTATGTACTACCAATGAGTCAAGCCAGCAGGAACATAACATATTCAAATCAGAGCCACCTGGCAACAAGACATACAAATTATGGCCCCACCATGAACATGTTAAAGGATACCCACATAGCTGGTAAAGCATTTCAAGGTATGTCTGTGATGACGCTTCTGGAAGTCACTGGTACTTGAATGAGTGGGATGAGGAAAGATGTCCCTTACCCTATGTGGTAGGCACCATCCAATTGGCTTAACAAAAGACAGGAAAGGTGAATCCCTGCTCCTCTCTCTCCTAAAGCTAGCACACTCATCTCCTGCCCTTGGACATCAGCAATCCAGATCAGGCCTTCAGTCTTGGACTTAGAAGTTTTATCATTGCCGTGGTTCCCAGAAGTTTTATCATAGCCATGGTTCCCAGGCTTTCACTTATACTGAGCCATGCTACTAGCTTCTCTGCCTCCCCAGCCTGCAGGCAGCACACAATGGTGGAACTCCTCAACCTCTCTCTACGTGAGTCAATTCCCCTAACAAATTTCTCTACCTCCTTGCTGATTTTCTGGAGAATCCTAACAATTACAGAGAGATTACTAGAGTATTTAAATATAAGAGTACAAGAACACCTCAGCAATATTAAGAGCTAGTTAATGTATTGGGCCAGTGGGACAGGTAAGGAACTGGCTACCAGAAATCAGGACAAAACTAGAAAGAGAAAGGTCATCTTTAGTTGAGAGACACAGCCAGTACAAGGTGACCTTGAAAGGAAGTTGGGAACCAGAGGAATCAATGTTGGAGTTCATGTTCCTCCCTCTCTCTTATTTCTTAGTGTGGCTCTGTGCTTTCCAGACTAGCCAATAGCTGGACAGCAAAGGAAGACAAAAACTGCCTGTCCATCCTGGTCAGCCCACCAGAGCCAGAGGGTGGGAAGTCACTTCCGAGGCACTCCAGAAGACATCCCACAGTGATGTGTAGGCAGCCTCTAGGTCCAAAGCCTACAGTCTTTTCACTATACCTGTTAAAAATTTGGAAAGAGGGGAGAGTAAGGTCAGAAGTTTTATATTCTTTTTCATTACTGGTTAAGATTCTGCTATACCATCACAAGATCCACGTGCCTGGAAGTTGCCAGAGACAAAGCCAAAATGAAATCCTAGTCCTTATACTCAAAACTAATTCAGCCTACCTGTATTTCAGGAGTTTTGGCCAGAGACAGAGCTAAACAAGTACAAACCAACAGATTTTCTCTAAAGGGTTCAGAAAGGTTTCACCTGAGCCTAGTGTGCTGTCAAGTGCTGAAGACACACGTGTGTCAACTGCCTTTTCTGCTGCTGCATAATGTGCTGAAAGGATTTTAAGAAAAGAAACAATGACTGGGTCAGATGATAATCCTGGTCTATGATGGCAGACAGAAAATCAGGGTAAGGGTTACTTCAATCAAGTCCATTGCTAAATCAATGAACCTAGAATTTTGTCACTGTCCTAAGTCTATTATTATTAGCAACACAGGTAAAAATGCACTCAGGTTTTAGACTTAGCAAAGGTGAAGTCAAATCCTGCCTCTGCCACTGTGTCACTCTGAACATGTCAACTATGTTCTGGAAACCCTAATTTCCCCACCTATAAAATGTGTCTAGTAAGAGTACCTTCCTGATGGAGTGATGAAAATTAAATGGAAAAACAAATGCCAAATATCTGCCACCACCTATGCTCTCCACTCTGGCACTCAAAAAATGGGATTATAATCCCTATCTACTGCAGATCTGGCTCTCCCTGGGTCAGTTTACAGTGAGTTTACATAACCTTAGTGCTTTTGTCTTTCCTAAATAGAGGAATTTCTAAACCTGAGAATCTAACCCAAATTCTTTTCAAAACTTACAAGGAAGGAGTCCTAACCACTCTTGGTTCCCCATCCCCAGAAACTGCTAGAGTTAAAAAGGGTGAAAATCTAATCTTCAATACATTTTTAAATTTAATCATGCCTATCAATCTTCCAGAGACCCCTTTCTAATGGAAGGGGCCTGTTATAACACTGCTTTGCATACCTTTACAACAAATAACTTCTTCTGTTCTTAAAAATTCAAAAACCACTGATACAGGGCTCAGATGTGTTGAAGATGTTCTCAATTGTTTCTAAGAACCTTCTCTGCCTACCAATTAATGGCTCTATAGTGAGCAAGAAGCATTTCCCCACACTCAGAAAAAAGTGTCATAGGTCAAAAACTGAGCCACTTGTGTTTGGACATCAAAGATATGAATAAGAATTCCTAGGACCTCTGAAATTATTTTTCAATTAATAATAGTTTTCTTCAAACCTGAATAGGATTTTTTTTATCCTGGGTTATTAAATGTATTCATGTATAAGATAACAGGAGGAAGTCACCGGGAGAAAAAAAAGTGGGAAGTAACTAAAACCATAGCTGACACCAAAGGTAAGTGTAAATATTGTAGGAAGGTAACTCTGCACCCTCACTTGTATCTGCACTACGTTCAGTCACACTCACTGGATTACACATCCATCTGCAGCCACCATACCATTGTGATCTTTCACAACCATGCTACTCAAATAAGTTCTCCTCACTGAACCAGCCTCTGCCCTCCTGGTACTTGCTAATATTATTAGCGGCCTTCATTTTACCAAATCTTTAGAAATGACAAGGTAGTCAGAAAAAACTGAGGAACTGCCAGAATGAAGGAGACTAAAGGAACAGAATTTAGTGAGATACATGATCCTGGGTTAGAAGCTTTGGCTATGAATAGACATTGACAAAATTTGAATGAGGACTCTAAATGTACAGATATTCAGGAGTCCTAGCATTCTGGTAGCAACTTATATACTCTGAAAATAAAGTCCTATCAGTCTTATTTTGAAAAGGGTAAAAGTAGAATTTCACATCACTTTCCATGATACATGAGTTACTACTATACACACAACTTTAGCTGAGTTCCGTGCTCTGGTGAAGAAAAGCACTTCGTCTTTTTATAACCAAAGGAGGTTATAGTTACTCAAGTGGTTGAAATTTAGGGTGTTTTGTCAGGAAAACTAGAGAAAAATGGCATAAATCATCATCTAACTACATTAAGTTATCCAGCAAAGTGTAAACCATTTAAACAATCAGGAGACTAAGAGTGAAACAAGAGAGGTATTAGTCTCAAACAGTGGGTCATTATTAAACCAGGACTAAAATGGCTATAAAAGTAGGACTAGAAAGTCTAACCTCTGTAAGGAACCTACGTGAAGCGAGTGAGGAAAAAAGTTCTGTGCAGCAACATCTTTTACTCAGACAGACATGGACAGACTGTTGCATAACAAAGAATTCCATGTAATTCTTTCCGTGTTTTTCAAATCCCTTTTGAAACCCCATAACCTCTTTGATCCATCCATACTATATAAATTTCAACTACTTTTTTTCTTCTTGTGACTAGACTGAGTCTGTATATTTCATTAAAAACAATTTACAGCTGAAAGTGGAATAAAGTGGGAGTCATAAGCAGTTTTCCATGGATTTTTTTACCTGTACAAGTTCCTAAACAGCAATTTAAATGAGATCTTTTTACCAAACTAAGCAAAAATACTGATTTACAAGGACGAAAGAGTTTATAAATGAAAATGTAAGTTTGAAATACTCAAAGAAGTGCATTATACAGTTAAGAATCAGACTGCAAATCACTCAGAGAATAAAAGAAAAAGAGGCTGAGTACACCTTGGTATTTGGATTTTTCCATTCAGATCAGGAAGATGGAAAAAACAGACCCACACCACCCTCTCCCAGAGATCTTCAAAGATTTAACACTCAAAGGTTACTACAGATTCCAGAGTAGTCACACAGAAAGGTATTCTACTTGTTAACAAAACCCATTCAATGGATAAATTATCCATTCATTTTCAGATTTGTGAAACTGGGATAACACAGAGGGCACATTTCTTATTTTTATTTCAACATTTAAAATATTCACAGGTGGAGTATTATATTCATTGGCATCTCCATGGAAGATGTACCAAACAAAACATACAAGCATTCCACAATTACAGAATTACATATTTGTGATTATGTGCATGTTTACACTACAGTTTATGTGGGAAAACACCTTTTTTAAAAAAAACTTTTGAGTGTTTCATTGTTCTAATTTCCATAAAAAAATGAACCACAAAGAATTTCAGGAAATATACCTAAATATTAGTCAGCAGTATTTTTAAATTTTGGACTTTTATAATACTCTGTTAACATGTCTGTCAGGAACATTTCCAAAATTCATATTCAATTCTTTCTTTTTTCCCCTCAGTAGACAAGCCAGGATGTACTTTCATTTTTTCTCCCAAGTCTTTGTTTCCATGCATATTACATAAATTAGATTGATCATCACAGCATCTTGACTAGCTAATAATGAGGTAGGAGTATTCTTCAGAAGTTTTTAGGCATATACAGAAGAAAACAAGAAAAATCAAATTATAAAAAGTCTTTGTCAGTAGTTCTTTAAATAAAATGCCAATACTGGAAATTGGCCCAACACTGCTCATACTCTAAAGACAGGAAAATCCCATTAGAAAGCCTTATTAAGTATATTAAAGGGCAAAACCTGAGTACTGACATCAATTAAATTTCTTCCTGGGAGAAATCTAAGGAGTAAAATCTAAACAGAAATTAACAGGGCCAGGGATTTAGCTCTGTGGCACCACGCCTGCCGTGCAAGCAAAAGGTCCTGATTTCTATCCTTGGTACCACAAAAAAAAAACCAACCGTTGGGCTGGGGATTTAGCTCAGTGGCACTGCACCTGCCTCACAAGCACAAGGTGCTGAGTTCAATCCCCAGTACCACAAAAAAAAAAGAAGAAAGAAATTAATGTACTCTATCCTTTCTTTTCAGTCCAAGTTGGTTTCCTTTCTTTTAACCCAGTTCTTCTCTTTTTTGTGTGTGTACCAGGGATCAAACTCGGGACACCCTGCACTTAAGAGGCAGGCGGCAGAACCAGAGCTAAATCCCTGGCCCCTTGTCTTTTTCAATAAGTAACAAAGATTAAAAATTTTGGTATATCATATCAAGTAACATAAAATAAATTTAGCAATTTACCAAACTGCTACAGAAAATACTCCTTATATGAAGAGTTCACTAGGCTAAACAGCTAGTAAGTGCCAAGGTAATAGATTGCAGCACCATCTCTGCATAGGCAAATTACTTCAAAATGCATACATCTCAAAATTCATAGAAACCTAGGATATTTATCCATTCTCTTCATCTACACCAAAATCAAAATTCCATGTTCTAACAACCCTTTCTGAGTGCCAAAAATAAGGAATACTTTATAAAAATATCCAATTAACAGGACACATATGTTCCCAAATAAAGGGGGTGTTATCAATAATGATTTGTCAGGCCGGGCATTTAGCTCAGTGATTCCAGTGCCTGCCTTGCAAGAGCAAGGTCCTGAGATCAATCCCCGTTACCAAAAAAAAAATAATGATGATGATGATTTGTCTAAAACACATAAGAGTATTCTGAACAATAGTAATGATAATTTGATGACAAGCTACCAGAAAAGAGATTTCCTATTTTGCTAATTTGCACCTATTAAGGTTACTACAAAATACACTAAAATTCATCTAAAGAAGCTAAAATACAACAAAACAGCTACCAGGAAAGGAAAAAAGAAAAAGGTCACTACCAGTATATGTGGCTTGATAAGTTCTTGACAGTTCTACTACAAACTGTTTTAAACATAGGAATCAAACTTGGTAACAGAATAGTGAAATTCTCTGATATGGCAGCCCTTAATGGCAGTAATCATTTGAGATTTGCTACCATAATTTGTCAATAATAATTTTTAACATGTCTTTAAACTTATTTTTACTCTACCTCTAATTATATCCTGTCAGTGATCAAAATCTCAAAATAGCCTATGTATAACATTTAGTTTGAAGAAAATTCTTTCCTCTCCACATGCCACCCTCCTTCAGTTCAGTATCAGTTTACATTCTTTTCCTAAGGCACACCACACCCTATTTATTGCTGCAAAGCCCCTGTAATCTGTGCCTCCATCCACCTGTTTCATCATTATGGTAAAAATGAAAACCACTTAATGTGTTTTAAAACTAAGTAATATCAAATCTAGAAAACCACTGTCCAGTAGATTAGTTGCAAAAAACCAACTCTACTGAAGCAAAGGCCAAAAAACCTAAATTTATACTCTTACCCCTAAAAACTGACCACATTACCTACTATGACAGTAAAGCTCAGTAGTATCTCTGGCTACATATAACCCATATTCAATGTTATAAAATAAAATGTTAGGCCGGTAAGCTTTCACAATGTTTATTAAATCCTAGTCTAGTTTAACAATATCTGATTTTATAGACATCATCCCATGGTAAAATGTTTACTAAGTGAAAGCTAATCAGACATCTAAGTCCTTATTTCCTGTAGACTAAGCAATAACTACACAGAACACTATGGATAATGATATACACTGGCTCAGAGTTTTCATACAAGACATGTTATCAATGTTATCAAACTATACCTGCTAATAACATTTAATACATGGTTACTGATTATAGTTCTTATATAATTTAACTGTAAGAACCTTACTGAGATAACATCTTGACAGTTTCACTGAACTTTCCAAATTAGCATAATATATTTAAGGAAAAGAATATAGAGTAAAATGAAAATTGAACATGAAGAGTTTGTTATACAGAGAAAATGAAGTAAGGAAAAACAGGAAAGTCAAACGTTGAGGTGGAAAAGTCAGATTTATACAGCTGGTTGGAAGGGAAGACATCAAGTATGGATTTCATGAATCAAAAGTTTAAAAACTCAATGCAACACAAATCCTCTTTAAAGTAAAAGCTGAGTTAAAACTAATAGGTCTATAAAACTGTAACTCTGGGCCTTAAACAGTACCTAGTCTTCTGATCAAAAAAGGCCACAACAGTTAAATGATTGGAATTACTTGATTTTATTTTACACTAGGGGGCAGGCACAAAGCAATCCTCCTTAATGAAGTTGACAATTAGCTTCACTCAGAACATTTTTAATAACGCACATTAAAAAAAAGTATTCATCTTACAAATTGTTCTGCAATCGAAATATACAACAGCTTGGAAAACAACATTTAGAAAAACAAAAGCCAATGTAAAAAGACAGAGTAAAACAACTAGAACCGTACAGGTTTTTATGGCTCAGATTCTACAGTTTTCTTACTGCATCATCAATGTCGGAAATCTGCTCCTTCAGCTGGCTCCATTGCTCCGGATTTAAAGAAATACCTAAAACAAAGTAGAAAAATTTAAAGCTAAAAAATCTCTTCAAGCCTTGAGGATTTTCATAATTCTAACTAATACTTTACAAAAATTGTCATTTTCTTGTTTGTGGGATTTTTTGCAGTGCTGGGGATCAAACTTGGGGCCTCAAGCACACAAAGCATCTATACCCTACCACTGAACTACATCACCAGTCCCAAAATTGTCATTTTTGTTTTTGGAGTTTTTTTGGGTTTTTTTGGTATCGGGGATAGAACTTGGGTCCTTGCACTTGCGCAGCAGGCGGCAAAATCACTGAGTGAAATCCCCGTCCCCAAAATTGTCCTTCTTAATGGCATAATTAAGACTTAAATCTTACAACTGTTAAGAGAGTCATCATGATTTCCTGAACAGATCAAGCCTGTACTAAACCTGACTTCCCACAGTGGCTCCTATATGCCTATTACAATGAGAACCAATGATGATTTGAAGATACACCTGCAAGTTGCCAACTAAATGGGCAAGTCCAGATTTGGCATGTGATACCCTCACTACATTCAGTTGGTTCTAACATTTGCCCCAAATTTCCACAGGAATTCAGGGTAATTGCTGAGTTCTTCTAAAAGCATCCATTTTACTTTGTAAAACTCTCTGGGACGTGATTCACAAAGGATTTCTAGAATGAATATATATATATATGTACATGTGTGTGTGTATATACATACACACACACATATGTACATATATGCTATCAGCTTTCACTATCACTAACTATATAACCCTAGCTTTCACTATCAGTAACTATATAACCCTAGAAAAGACTGTATTATCATCTGAGCTTGTTTTCTAAGGGTTGCTGTAAATTATAATAAGGTTAAATAAAGAGCTTAGCATATCACCTAACATGCATGTAAATACTTGAACTGATGTTATTTCTCAGAAAACATGGCTAAGAGGTTATGAAACTGAAAACAAGGAGACTATACAGGGACAGTACCTAGGAAGCATTTTAAAGCTAATCAAATTGTTAAAGGAAATGTTTTCAGGAACAAAATCTGGGCATTAGCCACTCTGGAACAACCTGAATGAATAATCCAGGAATGACTTCAACATGAAAAGGCACGAAAATATAGAAAGGCTGTCTTTAATAAACCCCAAAACTACATGAAGCAAACAAGTGGTACCTTCAAAGCTGACAGGCAGGCAGAGTAGTACTAAATTAAGAAGCACTTTTTTCATCAGCAGATCAACTTAGAGCAACTATCTAAATATATAAATTTATATTGGTCCAACAAATAAATGTCCTCCAGCTATTCAGTGACTAAATAAAATAAAGTATGTTTCTATACACTAAAAGAGCTGGGACTTGAAATGTCCTAGAGAATATCCCTTAGGACTGAATAAATGGGAGGCACTACAAACTGGAGTTTTGCATTCTTGATTTTACAACTTTCTACTAAAATCTCCAGAAATGCTGTAATATTAAAATTACATTGGGTCCGGGATCTAGCTCAGTGGTTCCGCCACCTGCCTCGCAGGCGCAAGGACCTGAGTTCAATCCCTGGTACCAAAAATAAATAAAATTACATCCAAGTAAATTAGCAACCAATTAAAGTGGTATTAGAAATGTTATTTTCCTGTGTTTTATTCCCAAGGGATGAATTTAGGACACTTCACTGGAAAAAGATAAATATATTGCCCAAAATGATTACAAGAATCAACTGACTAAGGCTTATCTTTGCCATATCAACATTTACTTCAACTTCAAGTAAGGGAGGTTACTTAGAAATGTTTTAATTTAGTCTTAACTTTAGAACCAGAAGCCTTACCTTTTCTTCCTGGTTTCATTTCACCTTCTGGATCCATCCAATATTCTCTAATATCAATTAGAACTTTCCCTTTAAAGTCCCGAACACTGACATACCTCATTTTCCCAATCTGCAGAAAAACCAAAAACATAAAAAGAGGTGTTCCTTTCACTAGTGATATCTGTTTTGGCAGTTGTGGCCTATTTATATTAAAAACTTGCTGCAAAGGAATTCTAGTTTTAATCATGAAAATGACTTTTTCTCAATATCAAAACTGTAACCAACAGAAATCACTGTTAAAAAAAATCTCAAAAGGGCCGGGGATTTAGCTCAGTGGTTCTGGCGCCTGCCTCGCAAGTGCAAGGTCCTGAGCTCAATCTCCGGTACCAGAAAAAAAAAAAAAAAAAATCTCAAAAGACAGAATGAAATAAAGCATATTTCCTATTTCCAACCATTTTTAAATTTTTAAAACATCATTAGTAAAATAGTACAGTTGCTATGGAAAACAATCATGGAGGTTCCTCAAAAATTAAAAACAGTATGATCAACAATATCACTTCTGAGTATCATCATATGTCACTTAATGAGAGTATGTTCTAAGTAATATGTCAAAGGCAACTCTGTCATTATGTGAGTATCAGAGTGTACTTAGATAAGCTAAGAAAACTACACTGTCACTAGGAAATGTATCTCATGGGACCAGCACACTATGTATATTTGATCCATCACTGATTGAAATGCTATGAAGTGTACAGCTGTACATATATCCAAAAGAATTGACAACAGGGTCACCAAAAGACACAAAGAGTGATGAATACATATATTTGGTTAAAATTAAGACAGTGAAAGACACTGCCATTAATCCCTCTGAAAATGCTCCTCCTCCTTCAAACACACTTATCTCTCATCATTCTTGCTATTTTCTGAAGCAGTTCTAAAAGTTCTCTTTTGTGATGAGATATGATATAAAAAAAAAAAAAATACAGTAAATCCTGCCAAGAGTGCTATCAAAGGAAAGGCATGCTCATAAAAACACTAGAGTATGTCCCCATCCACCTTTATTCACCAAACCTACCATCATGAGACTTCTGGCTTATCTCCGAAGTCAAATGACCATGAAAGGGAAAATTTTGAATCAATTCAGAACACTGAGCCAACCACAACAGTACCATCTAAAGATGCTCACAAAAAAACTTTCTGAAAGTGTCAAGAAGAATGGAGTAAGTGTGCTCAAAGTGGAAGTATTTGGGGAGCAGAGTTAATGGCAATGTGTTTTTTTCTGTAATAAATTTTTATAGAAAGTGAGCATTCACCATATTTGTCAATCACACCATGCATCAGCACACCAATTGTTTATAATTGCTATTTACAAAAGGCAAGGAAAAGAAATCCAAATGTTCATACACAAATGAATGGACAAACAAAATCTGTATACACATACAATGGAGTATTACTCAAAACTCAAATTCTGACATATACTTCAACAGGGACAGATCTTGAACACACTGTGCTAAGGAATACACCAGCTATAAAGCAATGGTAATACTGTTTGATTCAACCGAAACAGGAGATATCTAAAATCTAAAGCAGTCAAATTCACAGAAGCAAAAGGCAAAATGATAAATATCCAGGACTGGGAAGAATGGGAAAAAGTTGTTTTTGTTTTTATTTTTTTTAATAGTTTTTCAAGATGGAGAAGTTCTAAAGACGTGCTCCACAAATATGAATAAAATTGTCTTTCTTACCACAATTTTAAAGTCACTAGTGAGCAAAATCTTGAAGTACAAACTACCACCAATAGGAATCCACAGATTGAGCTAGCAACACTCCCTTATCAACTGTTCTGAATATAGGAATCTTGAGTTCTAGTCAACAGCAACATAAACTTTTCCTTTTGGCATTCATTTCAGTAACATCTTCAATACACCTCAATCACAGTCAAATTAAGAACTTAAAACTATTCACAGAAAATTATTTTTTAAAACCTTTATTCTGCTACTTAACATAAACCACAAATTCCAGAGGATGGATGGAAAAGGTTTTACTCAACAAAGCATTTGCTGGTATTTTTCCAAGACTCACTACATATAGTAAGAAAAGGTGTGGCACTGGAATACAGACAGACATAAATGGATTAGAATGCGAACCAGATGTAGGCACATATTTAATATATTCACCCATTTTCTTTACAAAGACCCAAGGTAACTCAAAGGAAAGAAAACTAACAAATGGATACCTATCTGTAGGGGAGAGAGGAATGCAATCCTTATCTCATAACTTAAGAGAAATAATCCTCCATTGATCATAAGCTTAAACACAAAAACCAAAACTGTGGCCATGGGGTAGACAAAATATGTCCTGGATAAAATAAACAATCAATTTTTAAAAAGAGAGAAAAAACTGAAAAAATGACTTCAGCCAGACTTTGGCCTCCCAGATAAGCCTGAAAAAGAGTATGTGCAGGCTCAGAGAGGACTGTGGACAAGAAGACTAGAAAAAACAATGAGTTGATCTGAATTTAAACTAGATTACTTTAAAAAGACTAAAAGTTCCTTAAGTAAAAAAAAAAAAAAATTCAATATACTTATTTCAACAAAGGATTTATACACAGTATATAGTTTTACAACAGATCAAACAACCTAATTTTTTAAAAAAAGGACACAAAGAGCTGAACATATTCTTCACAACAGTATGAAAATAGCCAAATACATATCAAAGATATACAATGAATTAGGGGGCCGCGGATTTAGCTCAGTGGTTCCGCCAGTGGTTCTGCCGCCTGCCTAAGTGTGAGGTCCCGAGTTCAATCCCCAGTGCCAAAAAAAAAAGTTGAATACAATGAATTAAGATATTAGGGAAATGCAAAATAAAACCATAATGAGCTACTACTATATACTTAACATTTTAGTTCACACACAAAAAAAAAATTTTAGAAAATGAACTTGCCCAACAACAATCTCTCCCTTGAGAAGTGGTTAAAATTCAAAAATTCTTATAAAACATTAAAAAAGAAAAGTGACCAGGAGATAGTAAAAGAGATATAATTAAAAGTAGAATCGAGATCACTGTAATCCCATTTTATAGGAAGAAAGAACAGATGTCAGAATATGCATTTTCACATGCATGTATCTAGAGACTAGCAAGAAAAATATAGCATATACATCATATACAAGTATGATTCTTACAAGAATAATTTTTGACTCCTTGATCCCCTCAGAGAATCTGATAAAGGCTAGGAATAATCTACTTTCAAATACAAAAAATTAAATTTTTTTTAAAAAGCACATAATTTTACTCTTAAAGTCATTTATGTCTTCACTTGGATTAACAACATTTGACTCTGTAATGAACATTTTCAAAAAGTAACATTTCATCCATAAATTATAAATGAACTAATGCAGTATTACTTGATACTTTGTGCATATCTCTGAAGGAAAGGATGGATGAAAGTCCCCTGCTCCAACCAATCTGACTTTAAGGGGTACTAAGTCATTACAACAGAATTCTCCAGGCTGCTTTTATTATCACAAATGTTATCTCAAGAAGACCATTTCTAGCCTGGCGTAGTGGCTCACTCCCGTAATCCCAGCACTCAGGAGGCTGAGGCAGGAGGATCACTTCAAGTTCGAGGCCAGTATGGGCTACATAAAGAGTTCAGGGCCAGCCCGAACTACAAAGGGAGACCCTGCCTCAAAAAAAATAATAAATAAATAAATAAATAAAAATAAAAGACCATTTCTGTCTATACAGTGAAAGGAGCTTTCAAAATAATTTAAAACTGTTACCAAAAAAATTCAGTGAAGTGTAAGAAAATTAAAGTCATCTGAAATCTCACTGCATTGATAGTTTGATAATGGTTCTACCCAGTATTTAGGAGACTGAGGCAGGAGGATTGCCACAAGTTTTAGGCCACCCTAACCTACTATATATAGTGAGTTCAAGGCCAGCCCAAACTACATAACAAGACCCTCTTGCAAAAAAAACAAGAGGCTGCTGAGGTAGCTCTGGGCACAGGAGACCCTCAATTCGATCCCCAGTTTGGGGGGTGGGTTTCAGCTATGACAATACCTCACTTAATCTGGATTTCAGATCTACAGGTTTTGGGGAAGACATCTGTGATATCCTGGATCCTAAAAGATTCTAACATGTGATGATATAGCAGTGTATTAAAAACATTCTGCTCTGTAGGAGCTGCCTTCAAAGCACTTCCTTGATATATGAAAAAATTATTCTTTTAAAATGTTATAAAATATAGTGGGACTGTTTTTCTTTTTGAAAAACTTCATCTTCCTAACACTATTATTAATAAAAATGAACGCTTCATTTAATACTAATGTACTATAATGTGCTCTTAAGCTGATTAAAATTATAACCACTGAAATATTTTTCTGTGGCCAAAATTTCCATTTTAAGGAAAAGCAATGAAATAGCATTATCTCTTAGATTGTCAACACTAGTAAGTCTGTGAAAGCTACTTCAAAAATAATATCCATAGTTATTCCTAGAGACAAGACTTCATAAATGAAGTATCTAATGGCCACAGAATGCTTAGCTATCTTTCCAAATGAAAATTTTAAAAACTGAAGCTCCTGGGCAACTCAGTAAAACTCTGTCTTAAAACAAAAAAATAAAAAGATTTGGGGACATGGCTCACTATAAATGCCCTGGGTTCAATCCAGGGGTGGGGGTGGGGGTGGGTGATGCTCCTGTTTGTTTTGAGGGTTTTGGGTTTTGTTGTTTTGTTGTGTTAAGAGAAAACCATCTCCCTGAAAATAGACCTGGTTTTCCCAAAACTACTCTAATTGAATGGAAGCTCTAAAATGAGTCCTTATCTCTTTTAAAATTAGATAAAAGTCCATTAAAAAACCAGATACACTCTATTATTAAACAAGTAAAACTAGGCACGCAGTGAAACTGAGAAAAGCCCAAAATAGTTGCCTAGCAAATACAAACGTGAAGTTAAAATAACCCAAAGTGGTGCTTCATTCTACTACATAGTAGGAAGCCTACGACAGCTCTTACAGATTTTACATTTCATTCCATCCATAAAACAGGGACCCAAGGCTGCAATTTATAATTCCTGCACAATCTAAGCTCTTTCCCACTTCAAGGCATTAGCTACTAATTAACTACTAATGCTTCTCTTTGCCTAGTACTTTGCATGACTCTCTTTCACGTCTTAATGACAATTCCTTGGAATGAGATTCCCAGAACATCTACTATTTCATAATAATCTGACCCTTTATTTCTCACCCCTTCCAATATGTTATTTATATTTATCTGTATAATTTTTGTCCCCACAAATATGGAGCTACAGACTACATCAGCTGCAATCCAGAACCTGGCAGAGCCTACCTGAATAAAAAAACAGAACACAGTCAAGCGTTCAATATATTACCCACTCAAAGCAATGAGGAACCTCTCAGAATCCTTCCTCACATCAAATATTTTTTATGAAGCCAGATGTAGTGGCCCACATCTGTGATCCTAGCCCTTGGTGGCCAAAGCAGGAGGATCACTCCAAGTTCAAGGCCAGCTCGGGCTACATAGAAAACTTAAGGCCAGCCTGAGCTACAATAGTGAGGCCTTGTCTCAAAAACAAAAAAGCAAAAAACTTATGTTCTCCATCAATATAGATATTATATCTCTGTAATACCTCTATTATATCTATCAATATTATTATTAATATTAATATTGCCTGGCCCTCATTCCTCCAAGTTATCCATAAGTCAGAGGATTTAACCTATAACTATTCATCTGTACTGTCAATTTATCCAGAAGTATCACAAAGCAAAAATGAACAATATCTAACTTCTATTTTCCATTCCACCTTAATCCTGGCATTTCATCTTTGAAAGAAAGCTATCAGCAAGTCAAAAAAACGCATTTACTAGCCTAACTTTCTATTCAAATATTTGTACTCTCATTTTTTATCTCCAACCAATATTTATACCCCTTTGAAACAGTAGTCCTTTTCTTGCTCCCATTATTGTATTCTTCTAATCTTTTCCAGCATTTCTCATCTTCATCTACATCTTCTTCCATCCTTTACTCGCTCCTCTTGGTTTATGCTGGCTTTGATCAACGATGCTCATGTTTCCACACGAACAATTCCTGGCCAAGACTTCCAGGTGCTACAGGAGACCATACTTACCTTGTCACATTTATAAACCAGTTTGCTTTCTCATTGATTTTTTTTTTTTTGGTACTGGGGATCGAACTCAGGACCTTGCACTTGTGAGCCAGGCACAGTGCCACTGAGCTAAATCCCTGGCCCACTTTCTCACTGATAGGTTAATTCCTAATCAGTATCTTTGCAATGATCACTAGTTCTTTAAGGAAAAAAAAATCATCTAGCTCTTATCACATACAGATTAAAATCTATAATTACCTCAGCAATCTCACCAGTATCCATTTATCCCCAATTCTTCCTTCTCAAATCTTTTTTTTTTGAAATGAGGTCTTGCTATGTATTTCAGACTGGCTTTGCACTATGTATCCCAGGCTAGTCCCAGTCACAGCAATCCTCCTGCCTCAGCCTCCAAAGTGCTGGGATTACAGGCAGGCAGCACCATGTGTGGATTTCACAAATTATTTTTGTACAGTGATGCTAATATCAGGTCGCCCTAAAAATGGGTAAGAAACAAAAGAAGCTATACTAGTCCTCTCCAGATGAATTCATCAAACCCTTCCAATGTACTTTCCTCATTTTATCAACTCACTCTTTATCAGTCCAAAGTAGGCCACATCATATTGCTACTTCTGTAGTAATATCTTACCCATACTCTACAACCTAATACTTAACAGTACCTTCTCAAAGTTGCTTCCTAAATGTGCAGTTCCCCATCAGTTTAATTTCTCTAACATCTAGCTTTTCACTTTTTGCACTGTTTCACATACAGTAAAACTATACACACTCAAGACACTAATAATCCAGCACTGTATAAATTACTTCTAACTTATTCTCATATTTTAATTAATATTCTTAGTCAAAAGGACAACATACATAAAAGATTGTTATGCAACATCAGATCAAGGTATTTTTAACATTCTTCAGATCAAAAAAGTAACCCTGGATCTAAGGAAATAAGCAACTTTACCTGAAACATGTTATCATCTCTGCTGCTGCTGCTCTGCTTAGAAGATGACAAAGCTCTTGAAGTTTCACCAGTCTTTTGCTTCTTAACAGGTTTTTCTGGGGCAACTTGCTTTTTCCTCTTTAACTTGAAAGAAAAAGGAAGAATATGGTTAAATTTGCATACATAAACAAATCTCAAGTTGAATATTCCACTACTTTTGAAGAACTAAAGAGTTAAAATACTACATTAAAAGAAAAAAAATCAAGCTGGGCATTGATGGTGCACACCTGTAATCCCAGCACTGGGGAGGCTGAGGCAGGAGGATCACTGCAAGTTTGAGTCTAGCATGGGGTACACAGTGAGTTCAAGGCCAGCCTGAACTATACAGCAAGACCCTGTCTCAAAAATACAAACAAACAAAAAAAAATCAAATATAAGTAATCAAAAGAAGGGCTGGGGATGTAGCTCAGTGGCACCACACCTGCCTGGCAAGTGCAAGGTCCTGAATTCAATCCCCAGTACCAGGGAAAAAAATAAATAATCCAAAGATACAATGAATGTTCAAATTTTTTTTAAAACACCTATTACAGTAAAAGATACATTACCAAGAACAATGGAATAAGTGCATGTGAAGCAAGGAGTATTTTGAGCAGGGCTAATGATAATGTGTCTTTTACTGTAATTTTAAAAATTTTAATATGCACATTTTTTGATATCTCATATATACATAGTAAAATTTCACTTAACAACAGAATTATGAATCTAACCTAACTAATCACTTCTTCAAACTGTGTTCTCAAGATCCTGAAAGATATCTGAGGGATTACAGCGGGATTAGCCTGAAAGCTATGAGGCATTACAGTGGGATTAGCCAGAGGGAGTCATTCTGTGGCTTGGGACACCATATAAGATTTCTTTAGAAGAAAAAGACTTGAAGCTTTTGAAAAAACTTTGAAAAGCACAAGCCTACTAAAGCTAATCAAGTACTTATTTTTTAACACCCCCAAATTGGGGTGGGGGGCAAATATAACCAACTTATTCCATTTCTAAGACATGAATAGGTTCAAGCCCTACTCCTGGTACCAAAAAAAAAAAAAGATTATGAAGAGTTTTTCTATGCCTTGCACATTCCACATGGGATTTAAACTATATAGTTAGGCAAAAGTTAAAGAGAGCTCTTTTGTAGCAGGCACTGAACAATTGAAGTCATAAATTCAAGAACTTCATCACACACACACACAAAATCAATGAAGACAGTAATGCATTAGACTAGCATTCAAAATCAGAACAAGGTATTAAAAACACCATTACTATAAACACCTTCTATATAGCCTAGTTCTAAAAATGAGTTAACAGCACACAAAAAAGTATGGTTCCCAACCCAAACAGTAGAGGGCAGTCATATTCCTTATTGGAAAAGCATCAACTAGCATCTTAATGTTACTAAATTAATTTAGTGTAGTAAATTAGATTAAAACCAAGTAAAACAGTATATACATATATTCAAGACAAAGTGAAAAACATGGATGCATTTAATGTAAGTGCTCACAGAATTAATAATACAAAGACAAGCAGCAAATATTAGCTCATTAAGGGAAAAGCAATTATTCTTTAAATCAACATCTAAATATTCAATGGGGACTAGTGCATGCCTGGTACATAAAGGTTCAATATGGGGCCAGGGATTTAGCTCAGTGGTTCCGCTGCCTGCCTTGCAAGCACAAGGACCTGAGTTCAATCTCCAGTACCAAAAAAAAAAAAAAGGTTCAATAAGAATGTTATCTGAACATATTCAAATGCTATACTGACACAAACAAAGATTAAAGAGATTTCTTCAACTATAGCTATGTATGCACCTTGAAGCCTTATTTCAAACTTCCCAGTTGATGTTATATAACCTGTATTTAAAAGTGAAGGCTCCAACTTTCAAAATGTCCCTTTTCTCTTAGCTAGCAATTCCTTGAGAAGAAAAATAGATGAGCGGCCTGCTGCTTTTGAAACCAGTTTTCTGCTAAAGCTACTCAGTAATTTTTAAAAAGGAAATACTATACTAATTAGGAAGAATATAACCAACTTATTCCATTTCCAGGATATAAACGTTTACTCATTTATGTAAACATCTGAGGGAAAGATCTCAGTAGAAGAATACAGAGGAGTAAGATGCTTAGTTATGTTTCATGGAGATGTTCAATGAAGTGGAAGGCAGGGCTCCGTCTCAGAGGAGCTGTGATCTAATGCTGAAAACTAGGTCATTTCATCTTAATTTTGCTAGATGCTGACTTAACTAAAAGGAAGAAATCAAAGCAAGTAATGTTCTAACTTAAAAGATACCAAGTCTAAAATTCAGTAAACCCTGTGCACAAAATAAACACCAATGACTAAGAAAGCTGTCAAAATTAACATTTGGGTTTAAAAATTTAGGTAACTTGGCCCAGTGACTACAAACAATACCTACAGAACAAGCAGAGTTCTAAACAATGACAAACAGTGTCTTTGGCCTAATTATAATTCTATTCCCCTGAAGTCCAAGGAGTGGCTCTGCAACTTTTGGGTTCTTAAAGGTCCTCAATAGAAGACTTAAGTCTGACTTACGGCCTGCTAGAATGGATATACCCATTCTCATTTTAATATTGTGATATACCTTTTACTATCCTTCAGAATTGAATATGGGCCATACTGCTAAATTAAACGAAAATATGAGACAGTATGTCACCTTCTTGTCAACTTCACTGTCAGAATCGCTGCCCGAAGAGCTTGAAGAAACAAGTTCCTTTGATTTAGGCATTCTGAAAGAAAAATACATTATACACATAATTTTCAAGCTGTTCTCCTTTAGCGCTCACCAATTAAAAAATTAACGACTTTCATAGTTCATTATACCATTTTATGGTACTTAAAGAGTACTGAACACAAATAACAAGCAACATAAAATTTTCTGAACCTAGTTAAAAGAACTAAATGCCATGCACACATTCCTCACTTCCATCTTTCTCAAAACCAACTGAGTCTTTTTTTTTGGAGACAGGGACTCACTATATGTTTCAGCCTGGCCTTGAACTCACCACACAGCCCAGGTTGGCCTGGAACTCAGTGATCCTCCTGCCTCAGCCACCACGTACAGCTCATCCAATTGAGTCTTTTTTTTTTTTTGGTACCAGGATCAAACTCAGGACCTTGTGCTTGCAAGGCAGGCACTGGAATCACTGAGCTAAACCCCTAGCCCCCTGATTGAGTCTTTTTAACACTTCACTCTAGAGAGGATAGACATTTACAGGTAGGGTAGATTTCAAGAAGGCAACTGACATTTACTGTTAAAACCAGATGAAGGGCTGGGGATTTAGCTCAGTGGCTCCACTGCCTGCCTCACAAGTGCAAGGTTCCGAGTTCGATCCCTGGTACCAAAAAAAAAAAAACAGATGAAACGTAAATTGTGCTGTGTGCTGCTTTACACTTCTATTAATTAGATTAGACCTAACATAAAATTATTCACTAAGAACAGACCCCCAACACTCACGAGGTCAGTTTTACTAGGCAACTGTGATATCTAATCATCTTATATCTATTTTGTATATATTGACTTTCTTTGCCCACACCATCAAAATAACAGGTCCTAATTCAGTTCACAAAATTACACATAATTAGTTGGGCATGGTGCCACATGCCTGTAATCCCAGGATTCAGGAGGCTGAGGCAGGACAATCAAGACCAGTTCAAGACCAGCCTGGGCTACATGAGTTCAGGGCCAGTCTGAATTACAAAATGAGACCCTGTCTCAAAAAAAAAAAAAAAGACAAAAAAAATTACATATAATTTGCAACATTTTACACTGATTTGCTACTCTGGAGTGAAATTAAAATTTGCTTTGTTTATAGAAAGGGCAAAACCTCTCAGGTCCCTAACTTATGTGCTTTCCTTACAAGTCAATGTTTACTTAGTGCCTGAGCATAAAACAGAGAGAAGACTCTCAAAGTCTAAACCCGAAATTTCAAGTTATTTCAAGGCATGTGGGTACCTCTTTCCAAGGCACTTGTAATAACAGATGATAAAATAATGGTCGAAGTATCTTTTGCTCTCCATTTCAAGAGACTAGGTCCTATTAATTTTTGCATGCCCAAGAGCTTACTGAACACACTACAGATGTTGAATAAGGGGGAAATACTTCGACTTCTCACAAAATGAAAAATCATAATCTAGCTCTCTAGATTAAACTTGCATTAGCACTGGCATTGAAAGAGGTCAATATAAAAGTGGGTCATCCCAATTCTGGCCATTAAATTTAAAAACCTCAAACCGTGGCCAACACAACCATGCTGATTTTAACTGATAATTTCTCGAAAAGAAAAGTAAATTCATGGAGAGCTCTGCTGTCCCTAATTACATTTCATACATTTTTCCAGTTACTGCTTCATTTTACAAGGTAATCTCCAATATCAATTTAGATCAGTTTTCTAATGCTAACTGCTAATACAATCGCCTAAAAACCTTCTTTTAAAAGGTAATTAAATGGAACATAACCTACTTTTCATTTGCAAAGTCAAGCATAACCACCTTCCATTTATAAAAGTTGCCTGGGGACCTAAAACCATTCTCAAGAACTACCTCACACTTAACCCAAATAAAGTCTGTTCAAAAAAAAAAGGATATTGGTAACTAAAACCAACATCTTTGCACTTCTGACAAAATGTATTTTTACTGAAAGAGATTTTACGGTTTCAAAGGCGGGAGCATGCTCGCAATTCAGGCACATGGCAACTGAGGGAGCTATATTGTAGAACAGTCAAAACGCACTGAAAAAGGGGAAAAAAATAAAGGGATCTTCGTCCTTGCCGGCTGCGTTGGAAAGGATTCGAGCAAACGCGGTGAAGAGAAGCGGGAATGAAGGGCGCAGGATTCGGCACGACGCGAGGTGGTGAGCATCGAGAACGCGGCGGGGCCGCTGGAAACCTCGCGGTGGCGGCGGCCTGGGCGATGGGGACGGGGCGGTCGGAGGGGCGTGGGGGCGGCGGGGAGCGGAGAGAACGTGCGGGAAGAGGAGGGACTAGCGCCCAGCGCCATTTTCTCCTCTCGACGCCTTCCCTCGCCCCGCAACCCAGCCATCTTCCCCCACCCCCGCCCCGGGCCGGTCCCCACGCCCCGGCAACTCCCACCGCAGGGGCCGAGGTGGGGGCAGCCCTGCCTGGCCGCGCCCCGCCGCCTCGACCGGTTCCCAGAAATGGTGTCTACCACGGAGCCCACAGCGTGCCGGGCTCGAGGACGGGAACCGAGGGGAGCGGGGACGCCGAGGGGGAAGGGGAGCCTAGGCAGAGCCGCCACTGCCCGCGGCGAGCAGCCACCGCCCCGCTGGAAGAGCGAGGGACGGCGAGGCAGGGCTCCCAGCGTGGGGGCGGGGGCCGCACACTCACGTTCCGCTGCTGCAGTCCACAGCCTCCTCGCTCGCTCGCTCGCGACTGACAGAGAACCGGAAGTGACGGCAGCTTAGAGGCGCCGGCCCCGCCCCGCTGGAACCACGAACACGTGATGGGCGTGGTCTCCCGACCAGACCCTTTCCAAGGCCTTAAAGGTACTGCCTCTCGTCCCGAATGGATGATGTTCATTAGACCCGACTTGAGAGGAAATGATGGTGCTAAAGAAAGACGAATGACAAGCACAGAGTTTTGCTCTTGTTCAATAAGTGCTTGCCTATTGGAATGAAGAGCCAAATTGAAAAAGATCAACCCACCCGGCCGTGGTGGCACATGCCTGTAATCCCAGCACTTGGGAGGCTGAGGCAGGAGGATCGAGGATCGCCGCGATTTTGAGGCCAGCCTGGGCTACACAGTGAGATCAGGGCCAGCCTGAGCTACAAGGGAGACCCTGCCTAAAAAAAAAAAAAGAAGAAATTAAAAGATCAACCTGCTGGCCCATTTTCCCTGAAATGAACCTCCAGCCTTCCCACCCTTCGTATCTCACTCTGGCTGCTGAAGTCCAAAGGAAAGAAGCTAAAGTCACAGCGTTTAATTCTCAAAAAGTATAAGATACCTTTGCAGAAGTCTGCACAATCTCTGTCCCTAAATTGAAGTCCTGGAGGTGCAAGTTAGTTCACAATACAAGAGAAATCCATTCTACAAGCACGAATATGGCTAATATATTATTTTAATATTTTTGTTGAAAGCCTACTACAGCCAAGAACTAATATTTAATTTATTATTTATTATTTAATATTTATTTATTCAACATTTAGCAAGCACCCACTGTGTGAAACGAAATGCATGCCTCATTTTACATTATTATTCATCTTTACATTCACTCCAAAGTAGAAATGATTATTTGCTTTGTTTCGTAGATGGGGAAATCAAGGATCAACATTTAATAAATGATTCAACCTTATGCTGTCTAACACATTATTGCCTACACAGGCAGAGTAGAAAAGCTCTACCCACTCCTACATTATGCAGTATCAGGAAGGCTAGATGAAGTGAAACACTAATTGTATAATTTCATGTATGTGAAGTTCCAAATACAGACAAAAAATAACCTGTAGGAGAGAGGTCAGGCTGTCCTGGAGGGTGTGATTAGGAACAAGTGGAGTGGAAATTGCTGTAGTGCTGATAGTACTTGAGAACATGGCAGAGGGGTATATAGGTATAAAATTTCACTTAAGATTTGGGAATCTGGGGATTTAGCTCAGTGGTGCCTATGCCTGCCTCACAAGCCCAAGGTCCAGAGTTCAATCCCAGGTACAGAAAAAGAATATCTGGGGTTGTGGTACACACCTGTAACACCAGCACTTTAAAAGACTGACACAGGAGGATCGCAAGTTCAAGCCACCCTGGGCAACTTTTCAACTTAATGAGACCCTGGCTCAAAAAACAAAAAAAATTAAAAAGGGTCAAGGATATAGCTCAGTATAAATGTCTTGGGTTCAATTTTCAGTACTACAAAAAGGGAGTGGGGGCAGGCCTGGTGGCACAGACCTATCAGCACTCTGGGAGGCTGAAGCAGGAGGATCACAGGTTCCAGCCCAGCCAGGCCAAGTTCAAAATGAAAAATGGGCTGGAGGTGTAGCTTAGTGCAAAGGGCCTAGGTTCAACCCCCAGTACCACAAAAGAATGAAAGAAAAGGGAGAAAGGGAAGGAGGGAGGAAGGGAGAAAGATAAAATAGTGAAATTAAGTTGTAAAAAGATGGAATGAACTCAATAACTCCTGCTTCAACTTTGTAGCTTGATAGCCTAGGCCTGTAATGGCAAACATCTTAGAGTTCTCAGTGATAACAAACAGCTGGCTGCGCCACATGTGCCATAGGTTTGCTACTACTGGTAGAGTTTACATGCACAAAAGCAGTTAGGAAAGCGCTTACATGGACACTGTGGGAAGATGACCAAAGTCGCCTGGGGCACACCAGGACCTGGGGCCATGGTGGGGAGCCCATTGCTCAGGATATTGGATTGGACAGGGCTCACATACTGGGTTACTAGAGGATTACCAGGCTGCCTGGGCCCTGGCAGGCATGGACATGGTTCTGTGACCAGAATGCTGGGGTTCCGTCCTATGATGACAAAGAATGAAACCACAGATAGGGAAGTAAGGCTTCTGCCCCCAGGAGGGGTATCCATGAGGGCTCTTTGTCTAGGGTTTTTAAGATTTTTAGAAGGGAGCTCAAGCCATTGTGTAAGCAATATAATCTCTACCTTACAGAGACTACATACTTTTTAAGGTCTAATCTATGCAGTGTTCACACAGGGCCCATGTGACCTTGAATCAGTGGCCTGCCTGATCAGGCTCTGGGGAGGTCCCAGACAGCTGAAGGCCCCCAAAGCCTCAAGTACTCATAGGTGGGGCCTTTCAGACCTGTGTGGATCTGGGGTGTGTGAATATAGATGAAAGGTGTATGCTATCTGGATTAGTCCCCAAGTTGGATTACCATAGTTCTGGGTGTTGCTGAATGGATTTGTGAAATTTTTAATAAAATAAAAGAAGCCATGAAAATAAATTCTGACACCACTCCCTGTCTTGGGACCCTACATACTTCCACACCTATCTACAAAAGTCATGCATAACACTCAAGCTAAACCAAACTTAAATTAATATGACATCTCAATTCTCTTCTCTCTCTCTCTCTCTCTCTCTCTCTCCCTCCCTCCCTCTCCCCACCCCCACCCCCATCTCCCCAGTACTGGAGAAAGAACCCAGGCCTTTCCTTGAAATAAAAGTTTTCATTCAGGGTTTGTGTCTGAGAGAACTGGGCAGTATGCCCACTGTAGATTTGAGTTTCAGTTCTCAGGGCCTCTGGAGGTGAAGAGCTATTGAGGAGGTACTGTATGCATTTTTAGAAGCAAAGATACTTGATACTTTGCATGCAAATTTAGTTGACTTCATTTTCTTGGGTGTGACAGACTGAAACTGTCAACAAATCCTTGATTCTAAGTGGTGGCCATTAAATAAAAGTACGTGTAACTCAAAATGATAAAAAATAATTTCTTAAATTTAGGTGAAAGAGATAGGAAATTTTTTTAAATTTTAAACTAAATAGGGCAGCTGTTATTTTCAAATAGAAGAAAGGTAGCATGGTTCACATGCATTTGTATGGGCTGGATGAGGGGGATGGGGAAGGAAATAGCTCCTTTTATAGAAAAATTCCTAGAAGGCATTTCTGGATATGAAAAATCACCATTTCTTACTCCAGATCTTGGTCTTGAAGAAGTGGAATATATATATGTGTGTTATCCTAAAGCCACAGAGCATGCTGGAAATGTGACAAGTACTCAAGAGGCTGAAGCAGATGGATTACTGTGAATTTAAGGCCAGCCTGGAATAATTAGGGAGATCCTGTCTCAAAACATTAAAAAAAAAAGCTAAGGCCATGGATTTAGCTCAGTGGTTCCACCGCCTGCTTCGAAAGCACAAGGTCCTGAGTTCAATCCCTGGTATCAAAAAAAAAAAAAAAAGCTAAATAAAAATTTGGCAAGTCCATAGGTTATCAGAAAGGTAGTTTTGGGAGCAAGGGTGACAAGAGAATGAGTGAAGAAACTAACTTGATAACAATGAAGGGACCAGAGCTTGAGGAGGAGAGAGACAGGGAGAAATCCCTGAAGGCTGATGTGGCTGGAGAATGCTACATGATTCCCTGGATGTGGCATGCTAACAAACTCCAATGAACACTTTTTCTACAAGTTCAAAAAAAGAGTTATCCAAGTAGCAGCTTATTATTCTGAACTGTTACCCAATGTGGCTCTAGTTCCTAGCATTTCCTGCATTCTGACCCTTACCCTCACCCTTCCTCCCATTTTGTCAGCTACAGTCATTCCACAAATAAGACTGGAGCAGAGAAAAGGTAGGGGTCAGATGCTTGGCTTTGGATTTGTAAATGATTAGGTTTTCAGGCATAAACTATGATTTAAAATAATCTGTAATTAGTTCAAACCAGTTCTTTCTGCCATCACCACACCCAATTTAGACATTATTGAGACTATGAAAGGGAAGAGAAAGAAGAATCCTCATAGTATGATCAGTTAGTTCTAATTATCCAATCTTGATGGAATGAAGAGACATGTGGGAGATTGGTAAAGCACACTTCCAGGTGTGTCTCCAACGGTGTTTCCAGAAATGATTGGCATGTGGGATGGCAAACTGAGGGGCAAGACCCACCTGAAAGTGGGAGACATCACCCAGTAGGGTGGAGGCCCTGATGAAACAGAAGGAAGATGCCTACCATTTCACCCTCTTTCCCTCTCTCACTGCTCCCCAACCGCCATGATGTAAGCAACTCTCCTCTGCCATATCCTCTCTGCCATGATGGTCCACCTCACCACAGGAGCAAGGGAGTCAACTGGCAATGGACTGAAACCTCTGAAAATGTTAGCCAAAATAAATGCCTCTTCCTTTAAATTGATAGTCTCAGATATTTTGTCACAAACAATGAGCTAATGAACACACCTAATCTTTGAGAAGGAGCTCTGAGCCCTCCACACCAGAGCAGCCCCAGGGAAAGAAGAAACCATCAGTTCTCAAAGGGCCTGGGGGTTTAGAGGAGAGATCCTCTCTGCCTCCTTAGTTCTTATGTGGACCCTTTGGCTGAATCTATAAACCCAGTTAACACAAGACCTGATTAACAAGAGAAAAGCATGAAAGTCTTACTAAATTTACATGTACATGGGGATCTTCATAGAAGAGTAAAGAAGAAATGACCAAAGTGTAATACTTTCCTACATTTTAGACAAAGAACAATAAATTTGTGAAAGAATAACAGGATAAATGAATACCTGGGATAAGGTAGTTATCTTGGTTATTTTCTTGTTGCTGAGACAAAAATACCCAACACCCAAAGTTAAAAGAGGAAAAGTTTATTTTCACTCAGTTTATAAAGGTTTCAATTCACAGTCAGCTGGCGCCAAGGCCGGGCAGTATGGCAGAGGAGAAACAGTCCATGGCAGGGCAGGCAGAAAAAAAGCAGCCCACCTGCCTTCCATCTTTCCCTTTATACTCCAACCAGGTTACAGGTCTATTGATTCATGCCACCCACATCCAAGGTGGGGCTTTCATTATCCACACCCAGAACTATGCTAAATCAATTTAGTTATCACACACCCTAGATCCTGCTGCATCCAACAAGCCCCACCTATGGGCGCATGAGGCTTTGGGGGACCTCCAGATACAAGCCATAATAGTAGGAAACAATAGGGAGATTATTAGGAGATATGGGGTATGGAGATATAAAAGCTAGTGGAAGATTAGAGAAGCTTCAAAGAGTTTGTTTATTCAAGTTTATTGCAGCCCCAATTACTAGTCTCTGATGATAAAGGCTACCTGTAGGCCTTGGTATGTGAAGTAATCTTTATGGCTTGCTACATGTTGGGAAAGGCAGGCCAAATGGCCCTTCTGAATTTATAGTGAAATGGAAAAAACAGAAGACAGAGCAGAGACTGACAGCCTCAAAGCTTGGCAGAGACTGACAGTCTCAAGGCTGACAGTCTGAGGATTGCCCCTCCTGCTACACCCACGAAGGTCACTGTGCCCAGAAGATGAACTGCTGAAACACAGCTGCCTACCTCACTATGTCTTAAAGATAAACTGTAAAACAACACTTACCTCCACCTCCCTACCCTTTGCTAAGTTCTGCTTCTGTAAAATTCTGCTCTCCCTGACTAAACAACAGATAAATATGAGCACAAAGGGAGAAACGGGGCCCAGACTGTGGAAAGTGACTTCCGCTGGGCCCACTAGTGGCAATAAACTCGCCTTTCCCTTCAGTTCTCTGAGTGCCACTCTCTCTCCAAGTGGCATATCAATAGTTCCTCAAATGATTTCAGTTTAAAATCATCAATAATACTGAATGAGGTTAGTCATATTTGGAGATAGCACATCCTTCACTTCTTCAGGGATCTAAAAGCAAAGCAAAATAGCTTTGCTTTCTGGGTGTCAAGCGTTCAGAGGTCCTCTGAGCCCTGAAGGCTTTCCGCAGTGACGTCTACGCTGTGCATCCCACAAACCTAAGGCATGGACCACAGCGGCCTCACTGAGTCCCAGAATGTCAGGGCGCTACAGACCTCATAGAATGTCTTTCTCTTTGGCTAGGAGTGACACAAATGTATCACTGACACCAGTGGATCTGGAGGGGCCTTGCCATCAGGACAAGATTGTACCAGCCCTGACTTGGAAAGAGTGGGCAGAAAAAGGGCATCTTGACAAATAGTGTGAAAAGGTAAGAAGGACAAGAATCAGCCATGATGAATTCTTAAGCTAAGGGGATAATAGACTGGATCCCACCATCTTGCTTAGTTCTCTTACAACCATGAATCCCATGTCAACACTATCCAAGATTTAGAAGAGGAGAGAGAGGGAAGGGGAGAAATCATGAGTTTGATCTAAAATTGGCCAAGATTAAGCTTCTGCCACTAGATGGAAGAGAGATCATTAAGCACAAATGTAGGAAAACCAAGTCACTTTTTTTGAGAGCCTGGGTTTTGTAGCACAGGAGTCAATGTCAGTAACAAAAGAGGAAACAAAACAAAAAACCAAGGGAGAGGAGTCTGACTTAGCTTCCAGGTTGAAACAGGAAAGTGGATCACAGAATGGGATGGCCAAGAGAACATAATTACTTCCAGAAACTTCTAGGAGAACTTAATAAAAATGTGGGAGATCCCACAGCACTTGGAATGGTAGCATCATCCGTCATGACATTTGGATATAAATGGCTCTGAATATCTACAGGTCTTGGAGACACTTAAAATGAGGCCATCAGAACCATTCATGCAAAATGGAAAACAAATGAAAGGAGCCTTGGGCATCCTCAATTGCAGAGATTCTGAAGACCTGGGGACTGAGCGGCAGTGAGGAGGAGAGGGGAGTGTCTTGGACTATTTGTGTCTCTACTAAAATTCATAAAATGAAATCCTAACCTCCAATGGAGTGGTATTAGGAGGTAGATCTTTTGGGAGGCAGTTAGGTTAGGAGGGTGGCATCTTCACAAATGGGATTAGTGCCCTTATAAGAAAAGACTGTAGCTGGATATGGTAGCTGTTATGGTTTGGGTCTGGATGTCCCCCAAAAGCCTCATGTGATCATAGGTTTGATCTAGAGTGTGTGAAGCTGGAAATGATTCATGATGCAATGGTAGGCTCAAGGACACTAGGATTAAGGGTGTGAGCACTTCTGACCCTATGTAGTAGAATAAGATAAAAGGGGCATTAGGCTGGGGATTTAGCTCAGTGGCACCACGCCTGCCTCACAAGCACAAGGTCCTCAGTTCAATTCCCAGTAATGAAAAAAAATTTTTTTTTCAAAAAAAAAAAGATAAAAGGAGCAAACCACCTTGCTGCCTTTGCTACCTTGTTGTGTACACCATGTTATTTCTCCTCTTTGAGGGCTGTTTGCCATCCCAACTATGAACTAAAACCTCTATGAACTGTGAGCTAAATAAATCCTTTCCGCTTTAACTTTGGATGTCAGGTATTTTGTCTCAGCAACAAGAGAAAAGTAACTAACACAGTAGCACAACTATAATCCCAGCACTCTAGAAGGCTGAGGCAGGAGGATTACAAGGTTGAGCTCAGCCTAGGCAATTTAGTGACTAAGAGACACTTTCTCAAAAAAAAAAATAGGACTAGGTATGTAGCTCAGTACAAAGACCCTGTGTTTAATCCCAGTACCTCAAAAGAAGAGAATGGAAAGAACTTTTATCTTCTCTGCTCTTCACCATAGGAGGGTACAAGAAGATGTCCATCTGCAAGCTAGGAAATGAGCCTTACCAGCCTTACCAGATCCAAAGACACCATAATCTTGGACTTCCAACCTCCAGACATGTGAGACATAAATACTTATTATTTAAGCCATCCAGTCTGTGGTATTTCTGACATAGCCACTAGAGCTATGACTGGGACTAGAGTTGGAGCAGGAAGTACCTACCTCTGCAGGGTGAGTTTTATCCTTCAGGGCCAGTGAAGTGAGATTAAGTTAAAGTGGAGGAAGGGAAGCCTTGTTTCTAGGCTTTGAAGAAGATGGAAAAGGTCATTTCTTTTCTCTTTGTCTTGCCCTGCTAAGAGCCTGGAGAGTTATGCTCAGAGAACGGAAGGAAGGAACTAGAAAGAACTATATGTTCATTTGGTATAGGTAGGTCTGGTTCCATGGGACACAACAACAGATGGGAAAGCAATAGCAATGGAAAACCAAGAGAGAAAACTGCTCTGCCAGCAGCTGTAGGTGGGGCTGCTCATCTGGAGACTGAGGTGGACAATTTGAAATGGGTGCACGGAGGACAAGAAAGTATTTGTTCCCCAACATGCAGACCTGTGTCCTGCTCACCAAAAATCTCTTCCACTGAACAAGCCACTTCAGGCCCTTGTATTTTATCTACCCTCAGAAATTAACTTCCATAGTGCAACATAAAAAAGTTTATTTGTAATTCTAAAAGCTTGCTACTCCTTCTCACTCAAGTAATTATAAATAAACACGAATTATATGTAAGGCCATATGCAATGAGCAACAGGAATATATTTAAAGGAGCTGTTTAAATGCAAACTGCTGAGCATTTTTCCCCTAGGGTAACTTTTCTGAACTTGGCACTACAGCTATTCTTAGATCTAGCTTTCATTTGAAACGCTGTGTCACCTTTTATAGAAGAATGCACTTTATAATGGCAAGTATCTGTACATACCATTTTTAGTAGGTGAATAGCATAACTCCTCTCACTACCTATATCCAACTAGTAATGTACTATAAAATAATAGAATTCATTTCCAGTAAATAATGCCTTAACTTGTGACTGAAAGTGTTTTCTCCTGTAAGTCATCTTGGAGGCTATATTATCATCACAATGATTCTGACATTGGTCAAATTAACTTTCAGGACTCTTCTTTTTTGTTGTTGCTTTGGTATTTGTTTGTTTGTGGCAGGGTCTCTGGCAGGGTCTCATCTTCCTATGTAACCCAGGCTGGCCTCAAACTCAAAACAATCCTCCTGCCTCTGCCTCCCAAGTGCTGGGATTATCTTTTATATGTCCCTAGTGACAAAAAAGCTTTAGCTTTTGAGATCCATTTCTATTTGCAAAGAGCAAAAGATCAACTTCAAAGATCCATGGTCAGTAATACAAGTAATTAAGATATTTATAAAATAATAACCTTGTATATATCATTAACTGCCCCAAGTAGCAATTTTTTTTTTTTTGGTACTGGGGATCGAACTCAGGACCTTGCGCTTGCAAGGCAAGTGCTGGAACCACTGAGCTAAATTCCCAGCCCTGAAGTAGCAATTTTTTTTGAAAAATTGAGTGCAAATATGGGCTCACTGTTTGACCAAACACATAACCTCCAAGGAGACTATGTGGAGAGGAGTCCATTTGTGTGTTTATATTACTTAGGTAAACTTTTTTGGAGTGTTCAATATTTAATATGTATACTATATTGTTATGCTTATTATAGTCCATTAATCAAGTGTAAAGCCCCATCCAAATAGCCTTCTCTCTCACTAGGCTGGCTTGTTGATGGTCACCCCCCCCAGCAAGATGCCTACCAAGAGCTGTATCAGCCCGGATGGATGCAGTGATTTCCCAGGTGTCCCCACACTGCTGTGGCCTCTGCTGCAGCAAAACTCCATCTGCCAGCACAGAGACTGCTGGGCTGAGTGATGCCTGTGTTCAGTCCAAACAGAGTTCAGTTTTGCAGCACCTCCAGAACACTGGGGTGCAGGACAGCTACAGGAGACTCTGCTCCAACCCATCAGAAGACATAACAGCCCTGGATCAAGATTACAGTGCTATGGGGCGGGGGATTTAGCTCAGTGGTTCCACTGCCTGCCTCGAAAGCTCAAGGTCCTGTGTTTGATCGTGGGTACCAAAAGAAAATATAAAGATTACAATGCCACCTCCTCACATTCTGTGCTGTGGTGTTTTCACACCATTTTAGCTTCAATAAGCACATTTCTTGTTTGAAAGCAGTCAGCTTATGACCTTCTGTTTCAAAAATCCATCTATGATTAACAGACCAGCCCAGATGCACCTCTGTTTTTAGAATGGCGTGCTTTCTAGTAACACCTTACAGGAACATCCTTGTCCCTCAGTGACTTCTACCAAATTTTCAAAGACTAGCTGTTAAGAATTAAATATTTGTAAGCCAGATGTGGTGGCATACGCCTGTAATCCCAGCATTCTGGGAAGCCCAGATAGGAGGATCACAAGGTTGAGCCCATCCTAGGCAATTTAGAAACTTAGTGAGATCCTGTTTCAATTTTTTTAAAAATAAAGAAAGCTGGGGATATAGCTCAAGGCCAAGTCCCTGGGTTCAATCTGCAGTACTACAAAAAAGAAAAAAATAAATAAATGATGTTCTTTAATAGTAGTGCCAAGACTATAAAAGACTTTATATCCCTGAATATAAAGAAGCTGAATTTAGGGCCGGAGATTTAGCTCAGTGGTTTCACCGCCTGCCTTGCAACCACAAGGTCCCGAGTTCATCCCTGGTACCAAAAAAAAACCAAAAAGAAGCTGAATTTAGAAACTTATATAGAAGTACATCTAAGACTGTGATATACCATCAAAGAAGGAAAGCATGGACCTATCAGAGGGGTACAGCATGGTGAAGAAATCAGCAACATCATTTCTGTTTTAATTATTTTTATGAAAAACATGAATAAATAATTTTCTTCACCCTATTTAAAAGAATAATTTGATAAATAATTTCTCTCCAATTTTTTCATAATTGTTAAACAAATTTTCCACAATTCCCCTTTCTGTCTACTCTACTGGTTTCACTTTCTGCTTATTCTTCTTTTTAACTCTTGCTCAAAATTTACCTTTAAAGAAATTTCTAGACACCCTGCCACATTAGATTCTGCTAAAAGTCTCAAATTACTGATTTCTTTGCTCTAAAGATCTAGATCCTTTTTTAGTGATTTAGTCAATGTGACTCAACCATGATTTTTCAGGATGGACTGCTAGAGTCTTGCTTTGTAAAAAGACATTTAGAGAATGCAAGAGAATGCACTTAGGGAAAGACAAGCTTTCTTCCGGCCCTCTGGTGCCAAGTCCATGATAAGTGACATTTCTAATCTGAAAAATCAAATGACAAACATGTTGAATACCTACCATGCGAAAGTCATTGCAATTGGCTCTATAGGCAATGAAGACTGAGTGGGGAGTTGAAATCACCTATAGAATACCTACTATGTGCTGGGCATATTACACAGGTAATCTGATTGAAAGCTCACACCAATTCATGGAGAAGGGTATTTTATCCCAGCATACAGAGAAAGTGTAGTCAGATTGGCAAAGGGAGTTACTGAAGTTAGTGAATTGAATTATGTCCACCAAAAAGATGTGCTCAAATCTTAATCCCAGCCCCTGTGAGTGTGAGACACCTTTGGAAATAGCATCTCTGCAGATGTAGTCATACTAAGATGGGGTCCTGATAAATTAGAGTAGACTCTCAACCTACTGAGAGAAAGAAAATGGAGATTTGGATACAGAGACACAGAGAGGCCCAGGTGAAAGTAGAGGCAGAGACTTGTGCCAGCAAGCCAAGGAGTATCAATTCCTGGAAGCCACCAGGAGCCAGAAAGAGATAAGAAAAGGATTCTTCCATAGGGAGCATGGGCCCACTGACACCCTGACTTTGGACTTTTAGCCTCCAAAACTGTGAGAGAATATATTTCTGCTACTCTAAGCCTCTCAGATTGTGGCAATTTGTTAGAGCAGTCCTTGGACACACTAAAACACCAGCGTCTCACCATTGGTGAATAGCAGTGCTGGCATTTGATCACAGTTGCTTGTTTTGAAATAACAAGCAAAACCCAGAGACCACCCTATCAAGGAGGGTTTGGCTGCCACCTAATTCCTGAATCTACTCAAGATTGCTCAAAGCTGGGCATAGTCACGCCTGCTTGTAATCCCAGCATGGGGGAGACTGAGGCAGGACAATTGTCATGAGTTTGAGGCCCACCTGGAATGCATAGCAGGCAACTAACAGTCAAAAAAAGAAACAAACAAACAACAACAACAAAGAAAAAGATTACTCCAGACTTCATGAGCCAAATCGAAATGGTAAGCTTATTGAATTTAACCTAAGAGTTACAGATGCCCAGACTCTGCATTATTCAGAGAACTGATATATACAGAGCTGTATAGAGGAGTGAAAAGGATGCTAAAGAGCTAGAGCTAGAGCTCAACAGTGACACTGACCATAATAGGGCTGGGACAAGTTACTTTACCTCTCTCAATTTCCTGCTCCTATGGGAGGTCAGGCTAAATAATCCATGGGATGCCATACTGTATAACCCACAGGGACTATGGACCCACCATACACTGTATTTCTTTTTCTCCCTTTGATCGGTATGTTTGATTGCTTTTTTGAAAATATTTTGCTGGTGACATCCATATTCAAATGTTTCTTCTATCTGTTTGTTCTCAGGCAACAGAGGTTAAAATAATGGAAATATTTCAATCCCATGCACAGGATGTCTTGCTCCTTTAGGGTTGACAGCAGCTCACACTTTTAATGAAGGATTCAGACCAGATCAGTGCCCTTGTAGCCACAGCAGGTGCAAAAGAAAACTGGGCTGTTTCAAAAAGCAATGAACCGTCCCCAAAATAAGTATGGTACAGTAATTAGCCTTTTGAAACCATCAACCATGCAGAGAGCAATGTCAGTACTAAATTTGTTTGTTTTCCAGGATGACCTTTCTTGAAGAATGTAAAGTAGGCAAAAACGCATCTGCTTCTACAGCTGTGCAGAACAGAATCAAGCACAGGCCCCTAGTGACACATCCTGCCCTCCCTGACAGGTATGGAAAGCAGGCATTCTTGGCTAAGAAGAACTAAGCTATTCTCACTTTGACTCACCCTTCTATGTATATGCAAAATAACACTATTTATAAAAAGTTCTGAAGTCAAAAGATTAATGCAATTGAGGTGCTTTCGAGGCACCCTCCTAAACACCGGCTCAGTTTCTTCTTCAGCTACACAAGCAGCTGTAACTGCTTCACAGAGTGGAGGAAGATGGTTACGGGTGTAGATATGGACACTGGAGCCCCTCTTTCCAATATCCTTTGTGAATTCTCTGCCAGCGATGGACCACCGCTTCTATGGCATTACAATAACTTCCCTATGTCATTCCAAATGCATAACCAAGATTATAGACACTATTATTTTTTTTGTTTTTGTTGTTGTTGTTTTTTTGGTACTGGGGATCGAACTCGGGACCTTGCACTTTCGAGGCAGGCGGCGGAACCATTGAGCTAAATCCCTGGCCAACAATATTATTATTGATGTTATTGTTTTTGTCTTTTTGTTAGTCTTCTGTGGAAGAATCTGATCCCCTGAGATTAAATCTGGGATGTCAGAGGAATATGTGTGTGTGTTTGCATATATGTGTGTATGTGTGTTTATATAGCAACTGTTGTTGAATAAAGAATGTTTATTGAACCCTATAGGAGATACCACTAAAATTAATAAATACCTCATGCTTTGAGAGAGGTACATGCATTCAGACTACAAACGTACAAACATTCAAACATTCTGGAATTAATCTTCTTTTTTTTTTTGGTAATGGAGATCGAACTCAGGACCTTGCACTTGCGAGGCAGGCGGCGGAACCACTGAGCTAAATCCCCAGCCCCCTGGAATCAATGATGATGGCCATTCAACTTTGTGAATATCCAAAAAATCCACCAAATTGGCCACCTGAAGAGGGTGAATTTTGTGATATGTGATTTCTACTGTATTTCTATTTTTCATTTATTTGGGGTTTTTTCCAGTACCGGGGATCAAACTCAGGACCTTGCACTTGTGAGGCAGGCATGGTGGCACTGAGCTAAATCCCTGGCCCTGTATTTCTTTTTTTTTTTTTTTTTTTTGTATTTCTATTTGTAAGAGGAAGAGTGACTAGTATGTGCCACATTCTGTGCTTGGCCCCAGGTTTTAAAAAATAGCCCTGTCAGGGCTGGGGATTTAGCTCAGTGGCACTGTGCCTGCCTCACAAACCCAAGGTCCTGAGTTCAGTCCCCAGTACCCCACCCCCCAAAAATCCCAGTCCTGTGCTAAATCCTTTGAATACATCTTCTTACTTGATCTCTGTAGCCTCCTTAGAGCAAAGACTATTAGGACCCCATTTTACATCTGGGAAAATGTATCTGAGGAGTCCCTTGCTCAAAATCACACATGTAAAATTAGGCTGCATAATATGAAACTGTCAGTTTGTAGCTAGTTTGGGGGTTCAAATGTTAGTTTTTTATAGCTCAATCTAATAAATATCTATATGTGCCCTTGTTAAATGGACTGAAAACTACTATAGCCAGATTATGCAGCAAAGAGCTATGAGAAGGCAAGAGCTTAATACATAAATGACAACATACACTAGGAAGGACATCATATAAACAAAAAGTAAGTTTCTATTTTTTCAAATTCAAAGAATTTGAGTTACTTTTGATCTAGCTATTCAAATACCCTTCCAGGTATCTTCTCCAAAGAGCTAAAAACATCATATTACAGTGACACATGCAAACTCATTCTTCTAGCAGCACAACTCATAATTGCTAAATTGTGGAGGCAGCCTATACTGTATATCCATCAAAAGATGAATGGATAAAAAGTGTGGTATTTATACTCAATAGAGTACTAGTCTACTATAAAAAAGAAGAAATTTAAGTCATTTGTAGGAAAATGGATGCACTTTGAGATAATAATGTTAAGTGAAATAAATCAGATGCACAAGCTTAAATATCACATGGTTTCTCAAATAAATAAATAACAGCAAAATAAAAAATAGTTAATAGGAAACAGAGATCTTTTTTTTTTTCTTGGTACTGGGGATCGAACTTGGGACCATGTGCTTGCGAGGTAGGAGCCAGAACCACTGAGCTAAATCCCTGGCCCAGAAACAGAGATCTTTTGCAAATGGGAAGGGGATCAAGAAGTGGAGGGGAAGAGAACATTTAAAAATGTGTTATGGGGCCAGGGATTTAGCTTAGTGGTTTCGCCACCTTCTGCACAAGCACAAGGACTTGAGTTTGATCCCCAGTACCAAAAAAAAATGTGTTATGTATAGCTGCTAACTCCCCACAATGCATGTAATCATTATGGACTGGCAACATGTGCTAATAAAATATTTTTAAAGTTTAAAATGACATAATTTGAGTTGTATCTGTTATAGCTCCTGACAAAACATAGTTTAATAGACTGGGTCTACTGGACTCCAAGACTTTCACTCTGACCTGCTGGTAATTTGTCTCCTTCAAGGAATTTAGAATATAATGATAGATAATATACAATGTTCTACAATACTAGGAATCAAAAGCAGAAATGGGTAAGCTACCCAATAGTAGAACAAGTAGTGAATCATAAGGTTAATATAACAGAGAAACCCCAAAACAGTGGCTTACCCAAATAAGGGGCCCATTCTTCTCACAAAGCAGAAACCTGGAGGGAGGCAGACCACAACTGGCAGGCTATCTCCATGATTCCATTAGGGAACCAAGATACATCTACCTTTCCGTTCCACCATCCTTAGCATGTGCCATTCTGAGAAGAAAGACAAGTCTAACAACAAGGATGCATACCAGTCAAAGCAAACTCCTTTTTTTTAGACAGGGCCTAACTACGTAGTTCAGGCTGGCCTTGAACTCACTATGTAGCCCAGGCTGGGCCCAAACTCACGGTGATCTCCTGTCTCAGCCTCAGCCTCCTGAGTTCCAGGAGTACAGGTGTGTGCCACCACACCCAGCTTTTAAACTCCTTTGGAAGAGCATTCTCTGAAGTCCCTCCCAGGAATGATCACTTTGCAGGAATTACATCAGTGAAAGAAAAAAAAAAAAGAATTACATCAGTGGCCTATTATACCTTCAAGGGAAACTACAAAATGTGATTATTTTTAAACTTCTCACACTTACCACACCTTGTAAAACTAGAGTGCTATTCGTAATGGAAGATAGAAAATGAACATTAGGTGGCCCGGGGATTTAGCTCAGTGGCACTGCGCCTGCCTGACAAGCACAAGGACTTGAGTTCAATCCCTGGTACCAAAAAGAAAAAAGAAAATGAACACTGACACTTTGTGTTTCATATAGGAAGAAAGTTCAAAGGCCTGGGTAGACAAATATTGCCAAATGCTCTCACACATATTAGCCTGGGTTTGAACCTAAGCCTGATTGCTCCAGAGCCAATGTGCTCAATCCAGGCTATGCTGATGCCCTCATTTGATAGACAGTCTAGAAAACAATATGTTCAACTTACTATAACACAAGGATTGTGTTTTAATTTCTTTTCTTTTTTTTTTTTTTGGTACCAGGGATCAAACTTGGGTCCTTGCACTTTCAAGGCAAGCGGCAGAACCACTGAGCTAAATACCCAGCCCTGTGTTTTAATTTCTTCTTCCTGCTATAACATGCTACCACAAACTTAGTGGCTTAAAACATGAATTTATTATTTTGCAGTACTGGAGGACAGAGTTCCAAAATCATTTTCACTTGACTGGGCTAAAGTCACTTGGCTGGTTCTTCTTGGAGGTTCTAGGAGAAAATCCATTTCCCAATCTCTTCTAACTTCTTGGGGTTGCCTGTACTCTTTGGCTTTCTTCAATTCTTACTTCTGTGTCACTTCTACTTCTACAGTCAAATCTTCTGTGTACCACATATAAGGACACTGTCATAATTACAGCTAGGGCCCACCCAGATTATTCAGGAAAATTTCCCCATTTGAGATCTTTAATTAATTGCATCTGCAAAGTCCCTTTGCTACCTATAGTAAAATCCACAGGTCTCGCGGATCAGAACATGAATACCTTTGTGGTCATTATTCACTTTACTATAAATAGTAAGCTAGAAATTAATAAGTGCAAGAAAAGGTCAGGGACCGTGACTAGCAATTCAGAAAATCAAAAGAGAGGTCCTGCATGGATAGTCCAAAGAACAGAATAAACTATTTGGAAAAGGAAAGATAATACAGCCATCATAGTGTTACTGGGCTGTGGGGTGCTATAATCTTCCCAGGGGTCCTTTTCAGGTTCTTCTTATCCTGAACAAAGAATTGGACAAGAAATGCTCAAAAGGTAGATGAGGTTCTACATTTATTAAAATTAGGAAAAGGAGTACGCTCTGCAGAGTGAGTGGGGGCCAATTAAAGGTACAAAAAGAAGTGTGCTCCGCAGCACAGAGTGGGCCACATAAACAGTTTACAATGGCCACAAGATTAATGGCAACCATCTCTTGTATCTCATTCTGACCTAGGCTGTCCTACCCAAAAACCTCCTTGATTATGCACCAGAAGAACTGAAGATGCCATTCTCTGATTGGTCTCAAGTGCAGGGTTTGGGTGCCTAAGGCCTGGATCTCTGTGATTGACAGGTCACATCCACTTGCCCAGTTGGCTGGCCACACCCTAAACTCCTGAGGCAATCAGGAATAACTAAAATAGCCCTGAACTATGAGTTGGCTGCATTAAGAGCTGGAGGGAAGAATTTGAGACCGGGAGACTTTGTTAGGATTTATCTCCTAAGTGAGACAAAAGAACATTCAAGACAATTCATAACCAGAAGGATGCCTTTTAAGCATTTTGTACCTTCCTGAGTCCTTTGCAATGATATAAGGAAGCTCTGGCTCTCTGTGAAGTTTGGATAGCCTCAAGGTCTGGAGTCCAAAGAAGTAATAAAAGGCCCTGGAACATTAGATTGGTGTCCACAGTGACCTTGCATTTGCAGCACCCTGAGCGTGAGAGCCTCCCTACTCCTTAACTCTTACACGCTAGGTACCCATCTTTCCTTGCCCAAGTCTTAGCTCTGAGGGGCTTTTCAGATAAACAAGGCTTGCTTAGGCCTTGAGGAGTGTAGTAGGCCCCGAATAATGTGAAGACATTTAAGCTGCATAATTGATCACCTCTCCTCTTATTATAACCCCTTGCTGGCATCTAAATTTCTGAGTCTAGACTATTTGGGGGAAGTAAACCATCCCTTCACCCTCAAAAGAAAGCTGAATGTCTCCTGCCATTTGCTTTAGTTTACTTTTCTGGTCATTAAAGTCCAGCCCTAAAAATACATAAACCCTGGTGAATTCCTCCCATCCACAGGTGGGGCCTCCAGCAGGTCTGTGAGGACCGAGGGAAACACCCCAGAGATGTGGCTACTTCCACCCAGCCTCCCCTTGATCCTCAGAGTGCCTGCCCATGGTTTATTTCACCAAAAGGTGAAAAAGAAAGATGAAAGGTATGGACATCTAAATGAGTATTTCTTCTTATTATTCTTTTTTAAACATTAGCTGCTGATGATCAGGCTATCTCAAGACATAAGGGAGAAGAGTCCAAAAATGAAAGAAAAAAAGCAAAAAGCCAGAGATGTTTGAGAAGTACACTGTAAGCTCCTGTTCCATGTGAGGATTGAGAAGAGGGGCACTCTAAAGGATTGACACAGCCGGAGATCACCACGGGGACAAAAGACAAACTTCTGGGCCCTTAGCCTGCTACTCATTAAAAGCATGACTTGTGTTTTCTTCTGAGACAGTCAGGGACTTAAAAGCAGTTTTTGCTAAAAACTATGACTCATTACTTGGGCCCAACAGATACCTGAAAGGAAAGCAAAAGTTGACCTTCATTTTGTATCTTTTACTACCTTAAAACTTTGGATGGGGCCAGGGATTTAGCTCAGTGGTTCTGCCGCCTGCCTTGAAAGCGCAAGGTACCGAGTTCAATCACCAGTACCAAAAAAAAATAAACTTTGGATGTAGGTACGTTAGTAATTTAAGAAAAATTGGCAAAGCCAGGTTTATTAGCCCTAAATTTACCTACCCTATCTCAATCCCCTTCAAGACTGGGGACACCAAGATTAAAGTAACTGAAGTGATTTTCAGGATTTACAGGGACATCCTCATGTCCTATTCCAGACTCCCTCCTTGGAGTGAGGCCTAGAAGTCCCAGCTATTATCCTAAACCTAGAGTCACCTTTGATTCCTGAAGAGCCTCACCAGACTGAGACTGCACCCAAGCAAAAACAGTCATCTCATATGAACAAAGTTGCCCCTTACGTCATGAGGCTTTCTCCTCTGCAGCTTCTAAACCCCGACTGAGATAATGAGCACAGGACCCCAGCTCACTACGGCACTCGCTCTGTAAAACTAGTCTCTATGCTTTTGCTAATGGACCAGTCTGATCCTCTCCGTCAGAGTGTAACCCCTCCAGCTGCCATCATTTTCTTATGCTCTCTTCCTTTCCTTTGTCAAGGGACCAGCTTGATCTTTCTCAGCTCCTCAAGCTGAAGTCCCTTACTATTTTCTCTCACTTTCCAAATACTGTAAAGATTGTTTTCCTGGAAATCCATGCCGTGGTTTCAATTTCCATCCTCACCAAGTCCAGAACCCATACAAGCTGGTGACAAGATCACTGACTTGCTGTTGGACAAAGCTCCTCCACCTCAACACTACTGCACTATAGGTGAGACAATTCACTGGGGGCCTTCTGCTGTGCCTTCTAGGATAATCAGCAGCGCTCTTGGCCTCTACCTCTTCGAAGGCCAGTGACACTCCTTCATCAATAATTACAACCAAAAAAGTCTCCAGACACTGACAGAAGCCGCTCAAGAGGGGTTGACGGAGAACCATAGCTCCTGTGAGTTGGCAATGTCCCATGTGCCTTATTCCCAGTAATTTTCCCATCACAGAATGCCTGTGAACTATAAATGAGAAGAAAGTCAGGAGTATTACTCAGGATGACATATTACAGAACAGTAACTCCTCACGCCTGTTGCTCTAGAATAATATCCAAAAATATATCACAATGCATCTTTAGGGAGTAAATGTTAACTCCGAGTTAGCGTGGATGGGGAATGCGGGGGTTCTACTATGCCCCTCAAAGAAACTTCCAAAGCAGCAAACACCTCTCTATCTCCAAAACGCATTCCACCCTTTTTTTGGGGGGGGCAAAGAATGCCAACAGCTGCAACTAATAATATTTTTATTATCATCCAGGGAATTTTAATGGAGATTATCAGATAGGTGATAATTTTTTAAATGTGGAAACATATATATGCATAAAGTAAAAGGTTTAAATACACATATATATTTATACAATTTCATTTTGTACAGCTTCCCAACTATAGGAATTAGCTTTTTTTAGGTACTGAAGACAGTAGTAAAATGGATGTTGGTGTAGTATCAAATGCTTTTACACAGGATGCTCCTACCAAGGTGCTGAAGTGATTAGTGTCATTTCTTGTGTATCTGGCATCTATGACAGTCACAGAAATAAATCCCTAACTACCCCTGTCACTAGAGAGGAAGTGCACAGTGACATGCCCAGCCCTACCATCCCTACCTTCTCTCCGTCCTCCAGTCCATCCTCTTACCTGCTGGTTCTGCCTGCAGCTGCCACTCCACAGTTCTCTGCTCCTGGAACATCAATTTTTCATTGCTTCAAGCTGAGACTCTGAGCATCCATAAAGCTCCCCTCACCCCCCCACCCCCTCAGCTGGTTCAGTGATTAGCTCTGGGCTAGAGCAGAAATGGACCATTAATTCCCAAAGCATGGCATTGTTTCCTTGATTGTCTCCCCAAGAAGAAGTCTGAGGCTGTGGGGAGGGATGCTGCTTTGCACACAAGAGTGAGAAAAGCAAACAGCACCAGAGGAATGAACAGACAGAAAGCTACAAGGAGGAAAGTGAACACCATTTTTAAAAGGCGCTTTAAGGGCAAACTGATGTACAGGCTCCTGGTACTGTTTAAATAAGGCTGTCAGTGTGCTTTGCATTTCATTCCACGCCTTCTGTTGATTTTTCCTGCAGCCTTGTCCCCATTAGACTAGGTCTGAAGGCAAATGCACTCCCCCTACCAGCTGTAAACATCTACCCTAACATCAAATGACAGGGAGAACAACAGCCGTACATCTTTAGACTTTAAGGTAGTTTTATTAGTCAGGGTTCTGCAAAGAAACAAAACCAATAGGATGTAAGGGTAAGTGCGTGTGCGTGTGTGTGTGTGTGTGTGTGTGTGTGTATGTATGTAACAGACAGAGATCAAAACAGAGACAGAAATTGATTTTAAGGAATTAGCTCATGTGACTGTGAGTGCTGACAAGTTCAAACTTTGCAGAGTAGGTCAGCAGGCTGCAGATCCAGAGAAGAGTATGTGTTGCAACTCAAATCCAAAGCCATCTTCAGGCTGAATCCCCCATTCCTTAAGGGACCTTGGTATTTTTCTTAAAGCTTTTGACCAATTAGAGAAAACTCACACACATGATGGATAGTGTTATGGTTTGGGTCTAGATGTCCCCCCAAAGCCTAACAAGATCATAGGTGGGAGCTTTTTCAGAGGTGGCTGAATCTAAAGTATGTGATGCTGGGATTAAGGGTGTGTGGTTGCTAAACCAGTACATTGATGGGTTTGGCACTGCCCTAATCCCAGTAGTGTGGATAACTAAAGGGGCAGAAAGACTCTGTTAAAGTTCCCTTGTTGCTTTTGCTACTGTGTGGGTGCCATGAACAATTTCTCCTCTGTGATGCCCCTCTGCCATGTGCCACCCTACACCGATCATGGGCTGAAACCTCTACAAACTGTGAGCTAAATAAATCCTTCCCCCTTTCACTTTGGGTGTTGGGTATTTTATTTTAGCAATAAGAGAAAAGTAATTAACACAGAGAGTGATTTTTTTTTCCCAGGTACTGGGGATTGAACTCAGAACCTTGTGCTTGCTCGGCCACTGACCTATATCCTGGGCCCTGACAGTGATCTTCTTTACTCAGAGTCTACTGATTTAATTTTTTTTTTTTTTTTGGTACCAGGGATTGAACTCAGGATGTTACATTTGCCAGGCAGTCGCAGCACCACTGAGCTACATCCCTAGCCCTACTGATTTAAATATTAATAACATCCTAAAAATACCTTCCCAGTAACATGTAGACTGGTGTTTGACCAAGTTGGCACATTAAAGTCAACTATCACAGTATTCCTAAATCCTACCTAGTAGAGTAGGACTGAATCGAAATCAGGGTTAAGATACAGACAACTGCTGTAGGGATCCTATCATGGTGGTCTAGACTTGGAGAACCTATAGGAAAATGAGAGCCAGGCATGGTGGCACATGCCTATAAGCCCAGCACTTGGGAGGCTGAGGCAGAAACTCACTTGCTGTGAGTTTCAGGCCAGCCTGAACTGCATAGCAAGATTTTTCTCAAAAAAAAAAGAAAGAAAGAAAAATGGGAGTCTGTCTTGCACATACTTCCCAATTCCCTAGTTCACATCTATGCTAACTCCCTGCTATAGCCCCCAATTTCCTTTCCAAATAATCATAATGCCTGTACAAGCCCCTCATACAGGAGAGCTTGCTGTTCTTTGCCACTACTTCATAGTCAAGAGGGTTGCTCCTCCAAGTAGACCTAGGACACCAATCACTTTGTCATTGATGTGGAGAGTTTGGAACTCTTCTGGGATGGGAGCATTCTGGGCTAGGCCTGGCATCCAAGATAAGCAAGCACAATGTAATGAGATTGATAGATTGTGAGCAGGGCCAACTAGCACTATATTTGTCACTAACAGATACTGACTAAGCACTTCAACTCTATTTCTGTGTTTCTAAAGAGAGGGCGGGCCAGGCACACTGGCGTATGTGTGTAATCCCAGCAACTCAGGAGACTGAGATAGATGGACCTCAAGTTCAAGGCCAGTCTAAGCAGCTTAGCAAGACTTTCTCTCAAAATAAAATTTAAGGGCTGGGGATTTAGCTCAGTGGTTCCATCTCCTTTGCAAGCACAAGGTCCTGAGTTCGATCCCCAGTACCTAATAAATAAATAAATAAATAAATAAATAAAAATTTTAAAGGGCTAATGATGCAGTTCAATGGCAGAGCACTTACCTACCATGTACAAAGCCCTGGGTCCAATCCTCAGTAGCCCTCCACACAAACACACACAAAGAGGACCGGATGCATTGATCCACAGATGTATGATCTATTCCACCTTTAAGATCCTTTTATGCCATTAGTCTATTGTAATGTGGGTTCTGACTACAGGAAGCCCCACCCATCCCAGAGCTGTGGACCAACATTTTAGGAGACAGCATTTTGGATTGCTATTATTTATTCTTCTATCCATTCATTTACTAATTGTATATATTTGTGCCTACTTTATGCAAGGAAATCTTTCATGGCTTTATATATGAGACAAACAAGTAAATTAAATGTTGTATCCTTTCCTCAAGGAACATAAAATCTGGTTGGGGAATGGTTCATGTAGGACAAGTCTAGCTGCAAATAACAGAATTCCTAACTAATGATGGTTTAGGCTTTGTTGACTTTCATTTATCTGCAATATAAACAAGTCTGGACATTTTGGAAAAAGAAAAACTGGAGACAATAGAAAGATCTGTGGTTGCCAGGGCTTACAGGGGAGAAAGGAATGAAGAACAAAACACAGAGGAATTTTTGGACAATGTAACTAATCTGTATGATGCTCTAGCAATGGACACATGCCTTTATATGTTTGCCCAAACCCAGAGAATATACAACACCAAGAGCGATCCTATTGTAAACTGTGGACTTTGGGTGATGATATGTCAATGTGGGCTCATTGATTGTAGTAAATATACTCCTGTAGTGGGGATGTTAACGATGGGGCTGCTGGGAATATATGGAGTCTGGGAGTTACGGGAAATCTCTGTACTTTCAATCTTACTATGAACCTAAAATTACTCTTTGCAGAAAAATAAAGCTTTGTTTTGTTTTGTTTTGTTTTTTTAAAGCCTGGAAGTTGGCAGTTCCAGGACAGATATAGAGGCCACTGGTTTCATAAAGGGCACTGCTCTTTCTAACAGCCTTTGGCTTTTTCTCCACACGCTTGTCATCTGGTGGTCACAAGATGGCTGCTACAACTCCAAGCTAGACATCTTGACGCTAATGCTTCAGGAGGGAGGTAGAAGGCACTAGGGAAAAAGGCTTTTTGCCTTACAGGCTCTGAATTTTTTTCCTACAGGAAAAATGTTGTTGCCAGATATACAACAGGCTTCCTCTTTGATCTTAACATCTGGAATTAGGTCATACTCCCAACCTTAGACTAATCCCGCTGAAGGGAAACAAGATTCCCAGTACAATTTATCTCTGGGTGTCTTTGTGATATCTGACCAAAGAAGGAAGAAAATGACTCACAGGAAGAAAAAAATATATATATGTGTATATTTATATTTTACATATTCATATATTCACAAAAAAAACCTTTTCTTCTATATGTATAACCAAAAGAAAACTCGGATATTCATATATTCACAGGGAGAATATATGTATTTATATATATTTATTTTCTATACATATATAGAAAAAGCCAAAAGAAAATAGAACTTTATTTCATCAGGAATAAAAACTATTTTTTTTCTTTAACTCGTCATATTCTTACCCAAAACTCCTATAACAAAAAATAAATTAACAAGAGAAAAATAAACAAGTTTATCAACACGGACAGCACACATCATGCAGAAGAAATTTCAGTGGAAAGTATCTCAAAGCAGTGGCTTGGAACCCTGGCTTATGTAGTCTTTTACAAAAAGCAATAAATTCATGGGGAAATGATAGGTCAATTGATAGTGGTTTAAGCTGCCATTGTGGGAAACTGTGGGAAAGTAAATACATGGGGAGAAGCTAATGGGTAAGATTTGTTGGCAGAATCCTCTGGTTTCATCTCTGGGCTGATAAGAGTCTAGTGCTATCTCCAGGAAAGAAGAATTTATGTTCTGCCTTTAGGCAGAAAGCAGGAGGATAGCGATGGTTTTCCCTCCCTTTACTGTTTCTTAATCGCCTTTAGTTCAAGAATATTTTTAATGTCAAGGAGTAGATTTTTGGAGTGGCATATTCTGGTTTCCTTCAACTAGAGATGAACATTTTATTAAGCAAGAAATACACAGTTCACAAACAGGGAGATTTCAAGACCAAAAGTGGTAAGGAAGTTCATCTAGCGAAGATTACAGCATGGTTTATAAAATGCAGAAGAGAAAGTCCATCGAGCTTAATTCTCGTGGGTTATTTTACCTTTTTCTTTTGGATCTTTTCCTTTTGGGTCCTATCTCTAGGTAGATAGTGTGAGGACTGCACTGGATTAGAAAATACCAGTACTATCTGCTGCTTCAGAATTACCAGCTTGCTTGCTGTTCACACCTTCTAAAGCCACAGAGTCTTCTGTGTTGATTGTGGAGAACAGAGGGGAAATCTTCTACATTCTTTTCTATTCATACATACCTATGATAAAGTTTCTAATTTAGAAATTAGGCACAAAAAGACATTAACAATTATAATTAATAATAAAATAGAATGGATCATAAATATATACTTTAATAAAAGTTATTTAAAATTTATGAATTATTTATTTCTGGAACTTTCCATTTCATATCTTCAGTCCTCAGGTAGCTAAAACTGTGGAAAGCAAAACCTCGGATTAGGGGAGATGCCTATATAAGTGTTAAACAGTAATATGAGCCTGGAATTAAAAAAAACAAGACTTGGCAATAAGTTAGCATTTTGTTCCTGGTCTCACCCTCTCCTGTGTCTATCTCTGTAACACTGGTTACGACACAAGAGGAGTCCTGGGGGTCTTCTTCCTTTGTCTCTAAAATAACACTGGAGAGGGTCTAGTAGGTGAATTCTCCATCCCCTCCACCTACCAACAAATTTTGTTCTAGTTCTAAATAGCGAGGTAAAAATAGCATAGATGAGAATTATTTCAAACGTGAGCCCTCGTGGCCCTGGTCCTTGCGTCTAGGGCCAGGCTCATCCCTCTAGCAAGATCAGCCTAATCTCTTCCTCAGAGTGAGAGACAGCAAGGCTTTCAGCCTGGCCTGGACACATTTGGAACTCACTGCAGAGCCCCACTTTCCTTCCCCACAAGATGGAACAACAACTACTTCTGCCGCATGGGGCTGCTGAAAGGACTGAATGAGAGAAAACACATTATGCACTTAGCGTCGAGCCTGGTGCATGTTATTGCTTAATAAATGTTGAAGTTCAAATTATGATCTGACTTTCCCCAAAAGAGTGTGAGCTTAAGGTAAGGGTTGTCTAATAACTTGTTTATATCTTTCTTTACTGACAGCCCACCTAGCACAATGTGTCTGATGGCAATTATGAATGAATGAATGCCAGCTCACACTCACTAGGACAGCTACAGTCCAAAAGACAAAGCAGAAAAGAACCAGTGTTCAAGACAGCTGAGAGACATCGGAACCCTTGCACATTGTTGATGGGAATGTAAAATAGTGTAGCTGCTATAGAAAACAGTATGCCGGTTCCTCATGAAATAAAAATGGAACCACACTATATGATCCAGCAATCCCACGTCTAAGTAATACCCCAAAGAATTAAAAGTAGAGACTTGAATAGATATTTTTATACCCTTGTTGATGGTACAATTATTCACAATAACAAAAAGTAGGGCCAGGGATTTAGCTCAGTGGTTCTACCACTTGCCTCGCAAGTGCAAGGTCCTGAGTTCGATCCCTGGTAGCAAAAAAACAAAAAAAAAGTAAAAGAAATCCAAATGTCTATTGTTAGGTGAATGGATAAATAAAATGTGCTTATATATGCAATGAAATATTACTCATCCTTAAAAACAAAGGCAATTCTCACACATGCTATAACATAGATAAACCTCAAGGACATGATGCTAAATGAAATAGGCCAGTCTCACACACACGCACACACACACACACACACACACACACACACACACACACAAATGATTCCACTTGCCTAGAATAGATCCATAGAAACTGAATATAGAATTGTGGTTTCCAGGAGCTAGGGGAGAATGAAATAGGGAACTGTTTCATGGGTACAGAATTGTACAAGAGTTCTGAGCCAGGTGGGGCAGCACATCCCTGCAATTCCAGCACTCAGAAGGCTGAGGCAGGAGGATTGACACAAATTTGGGCTTCGTTGTGAGTTCAAGGCCAACCTGAACTACATAATGAGGCCCTATCTCAAAAAAAAGCCCAAAATTTTATGCTACCTACATTTACCACAATTCAAAAAAAAAATTTTAAAGGAATAAATGAATGTGTTAATATATGCCATACCATGAATGTACCTTGAAAACATTACACTAAATGAAAGAAACTAGAGGCAGACCACTGTTAATGATTCTGTTTACATGAAACATCCAGACTAGGCAAATCCATAGAGACAGAAAGTGGATTGATAGCTGCCAGGGACTGAGGGGCTTCGGGAATGGGTGTGACTGCTAATGGTACAAGGGATCTTTGGGGGGTAATGAAAATGTTTTTGCTTTAAAATTAGATAATAGTGATGCCAACACTATAGTAAAATCCACTACATTGCATACTTTTAATCTGTCTTTACTGTTTGTAAATTATATTTCAACAGCTGAATGAATTATATCTCAACACAGAATGAACAAGTGAGGTTCTAATTATATCCAGATTACTAGGAGTGGTTTAATTCTGTGTCAATTCCAGCAGAAGTCATGTTTATCAAGAGAGTAGTGGAAGGGCTAGGGATTTAGCTCAGTGGTTTTGCCACCTGCTGTGCAAGCGCAAGGACCCGAGTTCGATGCCTGGTACCAAAAAAAAAAAAGAGAGAGTAGTGGGAAAGAATGATGAAAGGTTGATCAGTGGGTACTAAACTACAGTTAGGAGAAATAAGTTCTAGTGTATTATTACACAGTAGAGTGACTACAGATAATGATAATGTATTGTATATTTCAATGGAAATAGAGGAAAGGTTTTGAATATTTAATCACAAAAAAAACCCAATAATGCTGGGGCCAGGGATTTAGCTCAGTGGTTCCACTGCCTGCCTTGCAATCACAAGGTCCCAAGTTCGATCCCCAGTAACAAAAGAACAAACAAACAAACAAAAAAACAACAATAATGTTTAGGGAGATAGATATGCTTACGCTGATTTGAACATTAAGCAATGTATACTTCTATCAAAACATCATATAGCACCCCATAAATATGTATAATATTTATGTGCCAATTAAAAATATATATAAAAGGGGGAAAGACTGATCTGGATCATAAATATGAGTAGCAAGTGGTTCAAATAGATAATTTTTAAAAATCAGGCTTAGTCTCAGGAACTGTTGAGATTTGCTGGCTGACAGACTGACAGAGCTGCTAGAAGGCCCAGACCTGGGCACGTGAGCAGAGAGGACTCACACCTTCCTGGAGCACAGACTGTCTAATGGAGTCTCCCTGGGGCACGGGGACTAGAGGCAGGAGCCTATTACTTCAGAGATGCCTGCAGGGAATTCAGTTTACTACTTGCCATCATAATGATGTAATTGCACACTGCTCATTGATAATGTGCAAAAACAACCACAAGACAGGATAAACAAACAGCTGGTGAATGAGTGTCTTGCAAAATGCTAAAGGCAAACTTCAAAAAATAATTTTTAAATCAGTTTTTAAAACCTGACGCGGTAATCCCCAGTGCACAGCAGAGCATATGGGGCAGCTCTGAAGCAACAATGACACATTCTGTAAAATGGCATATTGTCAGGACCATTCACAGGAGAAAGACCTGAAGGCAGGGATGAACCAGAAAGTGGTACCATGATTCACTGGCAGGCTCTAATTCCCACAGATGATCCACAATTTTCGTGCTTAAAAACACCTTCTGTCCCCCAACACATTTTCACACAGCACGTAAATTTCAGGTTGCTTCCCCTGAAAATCCTTTTTTCATCCATTCAACAGGAGCTGGTATGACTCGCTTAAGGAGCTCAACCCAACCCAAACCTTGTGCTTCTTGTCTGTGGACTAAGGTACAGGTCACACCTAGTCCCCAAGACCACCAGCCTGCACTTCACAAAGAACTGGGGCTGTGTTTCTAACCTGAAGGGGGCTTCTCCAACTGGGTCTTCAAAAAAGCAACAACAGGACTTCAGTACTTGAAAATTACCAAACCATTATATGCCATCTAAGATGGCTGAATTCTTCAAGCCTCAGCAAGGAAAGGTAGAGGCTTGGCTCAGCCTGGTTCAGCACGTAACACCCACTGCTGGCTCCTGAGGACTCAGGCAGGGGTGGTACAGGATTTCAGCATTTTCTTTGTTCTTGCCAACAGAACACGGTTGGTTCTATTTTCTGTGGTTCCTTCTTTCTTTCTTTCTTGAAAAGAATTTCTATTATATAGAGATATAATCTATGCACCATAAAATTCACCTTCTTATTTTTTAAAAAAATTCACCTTTTAAAGTGTAAAACTCAGTGTCTTTTAATACATCCGCAAGATTGTGTGGCTGTCACCACTGTAAGATAATTTTCATCACCTTAAAAAAAAATCCCTTAGGGCAGAGAGATAGCTCAATAGCTCAGTAGTAGTACATCTATCTAGCATGCACAAGGCTTTGGTGCTGCAAAAGAAAAAGAAAAAGAAAAAGAGAAAGAAGGAGAGAGGGAGGGAGAAAATGGGAGGGGAAGGAGGAGAAGAGAGGAGATCCTCTTAGCAAACATGCCTCTTCACTTCGTCCTCCAGCACCCAAATATCACTAGTCTATCTTATTTTTCTTCTCCCTCTCCCCTTCCCCCTCCTCCTTTTGTTTGTTTGGTGGTTGTTATTGTTGTTGTTTTCAGTACTGGGAACTGAACTTAGTATCTTTGCACTGAACTACATTCCCAGCCCTTTTTTCATTTTTCATTTTGAGACAAGGTCTCACTAAGTTGCCCAGACTGGGCTCAAACTTGTTATCCTTCTGCCTCAGCCTTCTAAAGACCTGGGATTATAGGCATGTACCACCATGCCTCACTTATTTGATTTCTTAGATTTTCTTATTCTAGTAATTTCATATAAATCAAATCACACAATATATAGTATTTTGTGTTTGTCTTCTTTCACATGCTGTTACATGTTACTTCATTGTTCTGGGGTTGTTTTTTTTTTTTTTTTTTGGTACCAGGGATCAAACTCAGGACCCTGCACTTGCAAGGCAGGCACTGGAACCACTGAGCTAAATCCCCAGCCCACTTCATTGTTTTTCATGGCTGAATAGTATTTCACCATACAGATATACCATAATTTGTTTATTCATTCATCCATTGATGGAGACTTGGGTTATTTCCACTTTTTGTCTGCTATGAATAATGCTGCTGTGTATTTTTGCATACAAGTTTTTGTGTAGGTGCATGTTTTCAGTTCCCTTGGATATTTACCTAGGAATAGAATTTCTGGGTCATATGCTAACTGAGGGTTTAACTTTTCTGAGGAACTCTCTTCACACCTGTGGTTGCTGAGATTATCTTTTCTTGGCTTCTCCATAATTTTTCATTATTCCACCTAGGTCTCCAGTCCCTTTTGCAAGACACTGCCAGATGTGTTCTTGTTTTCTCTTCCAACTGGCCCTAAAGAGAAGTAGCTTGCTCCCAAGCCAACAGAAATGAAAGAGAACAAAACTACAGCAAGGGCCAGCTGCACGCCAAGCACTGTATTCCTCAATTTATGTGTTTAGTTCTTTCATTACTTGCAGTAAGACTCGGAGTAGATGTCGTTGTCCCCAACTTGTCAATGAGGATGCTAAAAAGCCTATTCTAGTTTTTTTGCTCCAAGTCACTTCCCAGGCCTCTAAGAAAGTGGTTCTCATATTGTGTGTCGCAGAACCTGACAGCAGTTCATGAGTTTAGAAAAAAAAAAACAAAACAGTATTTGGGGCCAAACAATGAATCTAAGATTCCTAAAAAATCCACTGCAGGGCCAGGGATTTAGCTCAGTGTTTCTGGTGCCTGCCTCACAAGCACAAGGTCCCAAGTTCGGGCCCCAGCACCAACAAAACAAAACAAAACAAAACAAAATTAAAAAATTCATTCCTCGTTTTTTGCAATTCTATAAAGCAGTTTTCTTCTGCAGCTCTCTTTTGCAGTTCTATAAAGACTGTTACATATTCTTTATTTATACTGTTTGCCCGGGGCTTAGAGCAGTACATGGCATATGAAAGTTGTTCAATAAATAGTTATCTAGTGAATGAATTTTTCTGCTAAAAAATTGGCACGTTGCTGTGCTGGACATTGTTTCCCAAACCCGACTGTAACTAAATTACTGTCCAAACAGTATTTTTAAAAACAGTTCACTGGCTTCTGCTGAATCAGATTAAGGGGAGTGTTAGAATCATTATTAACTCTCCCCAGGCAGCACTGATGGCGCTTTCTGAGGACCCTAGTCTGGGTCCCACTGTTCTGAAATACGCTGCCATGGGGCAATGACATCCAGGCCTAGGCAATCTGACTCTGGCACAGAGTCACACAGTGGCAACTGTACAAGCAAGTCTTCTCCTAGATCCATTGTTATTACAGTCCACTGAGCACTGTTGGCTTCTCTCCAACCACTAGACTGTGAAAGTCATCCATATTGAGCTGGAGTCATTTTTGTTACACTCAAACAAGAGGCTAAGAAGGGAGGGCTCTTGTGCACACATGACTTTAAGAACTATTGCAAAGACTCCCTGAAGGACTTCTACATGCTTATGCCTTAACCAGAACTTTTGCAAAGGACTTTCCAAACTGTACTTTGCTACATGAGTCACAGGACAGCTAGCTAGATGTACAAAAACACTTGCCTGATCCACTATCTCCATTAGTGAACTGTCAAACTTCCACAATAAGCCCTTGCAATCAATATTCTTTTTAGCTCAGAACAACTTACATGTATTCTCCATTTTACCTTTAAAAAGCCTTGACTCTCTTAGCCTCCCTAAATGCATCCGTGGTTGCCATGGCACACACATTTCACATTACAATGTCCTGTTATTCCCCACTGACTCATTCTTCTGGAGAGGCACTCTCTGTTACTTAAGTTGCCAAGATCTTTCAACGTGACTGATGACTCTCCATGTCTGAAGAGAACCACAGGTCAGTCTTTCCCTACTTCTCTATTTCAGACTTGCTTTCTTATTATTAACCAATGGTGATCAAAGCCATGTTTGTTTGAACATCAGAATTTCTCTAGGCTGAAGAAAAGAATCTCTCCACTTTTTATATAATGTAACTCTACCCCACATTCTTCAAGGACATAAAAGATAAACACATACCATATAAGCAAGTATGAAGTTTTTCCCTTTCTCTCCATCTATAGAAAGAGCCAGTAGGTCTTAGAGGCTGAGTCCTTTGAGTGTCAAGGATAGTGGAGGAAATTGTAATGTATTTCTCTACTAGTGGTGAGCCAAAAGAGAAAAAGAGCTCCTAATTCACTTTTACTTGCTTGTTCAATCTTGTTTCCCCTTTTCCCCCAGGAGAAAGGAGGACTTTATCATACTAGAAAATTGAAATCTAGGGATGTTCAACTGTTTATCTACAGTTAGAGTAGACCCATGGGGTGAGCAAGACCAAGTGATGGTAATAGAGCTGTTCCTCAGGCAGGGTCGGGGTGCAGAGCAAGGGTAGGAGAAGAGGGATCAGCTGAAGTGAAGTAAGAGAGAAGCAGGCAGGTCAAGTCTAGACGAACACTAGATAGAGTCTACTGTCACAGAGCATACTACCCAAGAGGACACAGCAATCTCCATTCCAGTAAGAAAAGCACTTTGGGGCTGGGGATTTAGCTCAGTGGTTCCGGCGCCTGCCGCGCAAGCTCAAGGTCCCAAGTTCGAGCCCCAATACCAAAAAAAAAGAAAACCACTGACACCAGGAACTTGAGAAGTCTCAAGATGGCCTCTCACAGGTACACAAAGAATAACATCATGTACTCTAACACTCTGCCACCCAAGGTGCAGCCGTCCAACTAGAAGCAGCAACACCCCTGAGCACTTGTTGGAAATGCATAGTCTCAGGACCCACCACCCAGTTTAAGACCTCTGTATCATTTAAATGGATATTAACATGCTCCCAACCAACTTGAGAACAAACACAATTCAGTATTAAAACCTAGTGATTCAGCTGAGTCTGAGACCAGGCATCTGTCGAGCTTTAGTGCACAGAATTGTCTGGGAAGACTCTGATCCAGTAAACGGGGAGGGGAAAAAGTATCTATAGTTTTAACAAGTAAATAGGTAATTCTGATTCCAGTTCTAATTGGCTTAGTTCTGGACAGATGACATGAAGTTTCCTTTGTGTATGTATACTGAATAGTATTTTAAATTATTGGCTAATTTTTCCATGTATTTTATCTCTTCTCATTGCTCATTTCCAGCAAATAGGCCATTCTGTGCCCATTGCCATTTGACAGGAATATGAGTAGATGAAAAGTTAACGCAAATGAGAGAGTTGGAAACAGACAGGCAGACAGGCAGATTGACCTCTTTGTGACTACCTTCCAAACACATAAAGTCCTTAGTGATCGAGAGGAGTTGAAAATAGCCCCAAAATTGCTCCATGTTGGGTTACAAGAGGGACAGGAAAACAGACAGATGACACTGAGTCCTGGAGATGGTGGCACTGTGCTGTGATTGCTGCAGAGGATATGACTGCCTCCGAGAGATTCTTATATCATCAAGAATTGCATGGAAGGCTGGGATTTAGCTCAGTGTTTCCGCTGCCTGCTTCGTAAGTGCAAGGTCCCGAGTTCAATCCCCAGTACAAAAAATTTTTTTAAAGAATTGCATGGAATCACATAGGAAAGGCATGCAACTTGGAAGGAGCCAGATAGACAGGGATGAGGGGCATTCAAGGAGCAACGTCAATAAATTGGTATGATAGGGACAGTCTTGTCAGGCACCTTCATGGACAGATGACTTGAACACCAAATGGACCTTTGTCACCACTACCACCACCATGCTTTGGTATTCCTACCCTCTGACTAAAGACTGAAATGCAAATAAATGCAGTAGAAGGGACAGGATATTGAGTGTAAGGCTCCAGAGATTAAGGACTTGGACTTCCATTGTTATAGAAAAAGAAAGCTAGAATGTGGAGGGAAAATTCCACTGGCCACAAAGGAAAGCTGGCAGCAGCAGTGTCCCAAACAGTCTTCCTATGGGGACCCTTCACATAGTGACTCAGGCAGCAGCCCTTCTTGCCACTGCCTCCAACTTTCCTTCTCAGAATTCCTCAATTTTCTTCCCAAATGTCCTATTTTCTTTATGTCTTTCCTCAAAATTGCCTTTAGTGGCCCAAAAGAAAACATGTCTATGACCCTTTGAAATTAAAGAGCCCAAACAACAATGAAGAAAACAGCAATTCTCCCTTTGATCCATTTTCACCTAAGGCAGACAGAACCCAATTTTTTAAAAAACACATTGCTTTTCCTCCCCTCCCTAGAGATAGAATGGATGTGTGCATTCTTTCCTGGGTGAAGCTAGCTTTGAGCCTGAGGTATTCCCAAATCAGTGAACATAAAAGCAATGTTTCTGTACTGAAACAAGATGAATTTTCACATCTAGTACTCAAGTATTTTTACCAATGTAGTTCTTCTCTGGACGTCAAAGGGTAACATGTGTTAGCTTTGGGGAGAAATGCTAGCTAATATCAGTTTAAGAGGATGCTAAGGTCTGGATATTTGTCCCCTCCAAAACTCATGTTGAAACTTAATTCCCACTGTCCTATGTTAATGGTATTTGGAGATGGGGACTTTGGGTGTTAGTAAGGATTCAATGAGGTCATGAGGGTACATTATGGTTTAGACCTAAAATGTCCCCCAAAAGCCTCATGTGTTCCGAGGTAGGGTTTTTAGAGGATGATTGGATCATGAGAGAGCTATATTCATTGATGGATCAGTCCATTGATAAGTTCACAACTAAATATGCTATTATGAGGTAGGGGCTGGCTAGAGGTCAGTCACTGGGAACATAACCTGGAAAGGTATATTTTTCTCCCTCTGCTTCCTGACTGGCATGGGTCAAGAAGCTTTCCTCCTCCATGTCCTTCCACCATGCCATTTCTACCTTGGAGCCAGCCAACCATGCATGGACTGAACCCTTTGAAACTGTGAGCCAAAATAAACCTTTCCTCCTTTAAGTTGTGGAATTTAAGTTGGGTATTTTGTCCCAGTGACAGAAAAATAAGTGATACAGAGTGGGTCCCTCACTATAGCATTAGTGACTTTATAGGAAGAGAGAACCAAGTTAGCAAGCTTGCTCTGACCCACCACGTGATGCCTTCTACCATCATGAGACTCTGCAGAGAGTTCCTACTAGTAAGAAATCTGTCACCAGATGTGGCCCCTTGACCTTGGACTTCTCAGCAGCCAGAAATATAAGAAATAAATTTCTTTCTTTGTAAGGTACTCAGTATTTGGTATTTACTTATAGCAACAGAAAATGGATTAAGACAGAAAGTGTTCTCATTTGTGCCCTTTAACCTTCTCAGTGATGAAGTTCAACTTTCCAAAGGATTCAGGTCTTTGCAAAATGAAATGTCGACACACAAAGGATAAATTCCTTTGCAAAGCATTTGCCTTGTAACAGGTTATGGAGTAACCAATTTAAGTGTGTTTAACTTAAGTTTCTGGGAGTAACAAAGGCCCACTAGAGGCAATTCCCTGCCCTCTACTTCCCTCTTCCCAGGGTGAGAACCGGACTGAGGTGGAGACATGCCCAGGATAAAAGAAAAATCCCACACACATTTTCTAGTCTGTTATTTCTGTGCAAGAACTTTTCCCACTCAGTCCAAAAAACAGCAGGATTTGGCCTTGTTCCCACCTCACATCTCCACACCTGCCATGAGCCTCTCTGGCAGTCTGCCCCAGTGCTCCCTGAGGAGTAGCAGGAGGTTCCTTTCTCCTCCAAATCCAGAAAGGAAGTGGAACAAGCTGTCTGAAGGTGGGTATGGACAATTAACATAAATGACTCAAATGACAACCACCACCTCCACCCACTCCCCATTTCCTCTTCCTTTCCATCATCTCTGAGAGGGGACTGCAGGTACTTCCTGCATTTCCAATGCTCCTGCTTGAGCTGTAGCATCTAATACGACAGTATGACCTCAACACACTACAGAGGGATGGTAGAGGTGTCATTGACTCTAGGGTGGCCAACTTCAGTCACGTGAGCCAAGAAGGAGAGAGAGAGAAAGCACAGTGCTGAAAGACAACTCTAAGATGGGAAAATGGGAAACGATCATCCAGTCATGAGTTCTAGTAGCTCAATTCTTTATTCCTACTTCCTGGAGCTTGGTAGTCCTTGGGATTCATAAAGTGCCACTGTGTATCATGCTAGAATCTCATGTTTCCATAATAGATGAACTATTTGTCACTTGCATTGCCTTTCTAGCAAGGCAGGGTCTCCTGGACACTAGGGATCTTTTTTATTTATATATTTGTAACTCCAACCCTTGGTGATATCTGGTATAGAGAAGGTGATTCAAGTGTCAGCTGAATGAAGGAAAAAAGCTATTATCATACAGTATTCTCAAAGAGCATACATTTCATTAAAAAAATGGTGGGAAGTTATGTTTGATGTTCTACATACACACAAATACACATATATGCAAATAGTTAACATTTTTGCCATCCATGAGTTAGCAGTTAAATAGAATATTATTTTGTAAATAAGCATGACTACTTATATAGAACATATAGTAGAAGAACAAAAACATTACCTATACATGAATGACTTTTAAAATCATGTGTATATTATAGGGGATGGATTTAATAATTATGGGAGTTTCCTGATCAGATGAGATCAGGCGCGTTCAGGGTGATATGGCTGTAGACGAGTTTCCTGATCAGAAAGAAAAGGACGTAGCACATTCTCCTTTGTGGAATCCAGCAGGATTTGTGGTTTAAAAAAAGAGATACCCTCTAAAGAGTTTTTGAAACATTAAAAGAAGACTACCAGGGGGTCAGGAAACAAAAAATAAAAGGCAGGGTGGCGCAGGTCAGGGAGGACTAGGTACATACCAAGTAGGAATGTGGAGCTGCTGCAGCTTTGGAAGGTGTGAGGAAAGCGACAAAGGCAGAGTGTATAGTTTTCTGGGACTGCCACAACAAAGTACAGGGTGGCCTAAACAACTGAAATATATTGTCTCATAGGTCTTGAGGTACAAAGTCTACCATCCAGGTGTTGAGTGTGTTGGTTCTTTCTGAGCACTAAGAGGGAAGTATCTGTTCCAGGTCTTTCTCTTTGGCTTGCAGATGCTCATCTTCGTGTTCACATGGTGTTCTCCCTGCTTACATGTCTGGCTCCAAATCTCCCACTTGGGGCTGGGAATGTAGCTCAATGGCAGAGTGCTTGCCTAGCATGCACAAGGCCCCGGTTCCAACCCCAGCAATACCAAACAAAACAAATCTCCCTGTTTTATGAAGACACCTGTCACCATGGCTTAAAGTACACTCTATTGATCCCACTAAACTGATTATCTCTTCAAGGACCCTATCTCCAAATAAGATCACATCTGCGATACTAGGGATTAAGAGGTCAACACATGAGTTGGGCACAGTAGTGTACATCTGTAATCCCAGCTACATGGGAGGTTGGGGTAGGAGGATCAGAAGTTCAAGGCCAGCCTGGGAAACTTAGAAGACACGCTCAAAATAAAAAATATAAGGGCCTGGGATTTAGCTCAGTGGCACGATGCCTGCCTCACAAGTGCAAGGTCCTGAGTTTGATCCCTGGTACCAATAAATAAATAAATAAAATATGCTTATAATCCCAGCACTCAGGAGGCTGAGCCAGGATCCTATTGAGTTCAAGGCCAGCCTGAACTATACAGCAGGACCTTGACTCAAAAATATAAATATAAAAGTAAACCAAATAAATAGGACTGAGGATACAGTTCAGTGGTACAGAATCCCAGATTCATTCCCAATCACAAGAGAGCTACAGCTAGGGCTAGAGTTGGGGGCAGGGGGGGGGCAGGATTCAACATATGTATTTTGAGGAGGATACAATTCAATCTATAACACAGATCCATTGGTGCCCTCTTGGCAATGTAAGATGAAGATATGGTCATGGCCTTGTTCAAATTCTAGCTCTCCAACAAAAAGTTTTCTTTTTTTAATAATTTTATTACCACACTGCCCTCATTCTTGCCCCAAGATGTCCTGTTGTTTTTATGGTTGCTATAAGTAAGTTCCTTTGGTGGTATTTATGCCTGTGGAATCTCTTGTAGGATTTTAAAAGTGAGTTGTTTCCTCCCTCACAGTCATTCAACGTCTTGGCAGCAGCACCCACAGCCTCCTACAGAGGTTAAAAATGTCAAACATGAAAATCTTGTCTTGCTTCAGGCAGAGCATGGTGGGTAGTCCAGTCTTGGCTAATGGGACCTGATGTGGCATCTGCTGTGAACCTTTGGCAAAACACATTCTTCTTAAGAACTGAAAGAGACAGATGGCAACACCCTTCCATTCCTGCTCTGACATGGACTGGATACAAGGCTGGGAGCTCCAAAGTGATTCTGAAACCACGAAGGGAGCTGTAAACAAAACACTGAGAAGGACAGAGCAAGAAACAAAGATAAGGATCTAGAAATGAAGAGATTACAGTGATTTATCTGAGTGGACCTTAAATGCAAGCACAAGAATCCTTATAAGGAGGCAGAGGGAGATTTGGCTATACAAGTAGAAGAAAGGATGGTGGAAGAAAGAGGTTGGAATGATTGAAAGAAGGACTCATGAACCCAACAAAGCAGATGGCCTCCAGAAATTAAAACAGACAAGAAAACAGATTCTCTCCTGGAGCTTAGACACACACACACACACACACACACACACACACACACACACACACACACACACCCCAAATGACTTTGGTACAGGAAAACAGATCTCATACTTCTGGCCTATGGAATTGTAAAAGATTAAGTTGTTTTGGTTTAAAACAAGTTTGTAGTAATTTGTCACAGCAGCAACAGGAAGTTAGTACAATCTAACACCTTAACTCCAGGAAACAAAATGTCATCATTTTCTAAACACTTTTTTTTTTAGTACCAGGGCTCAAACTTGGGACCTTGTGCTTGCGAGGCAGGCAGAGGCAGCACTAAGCTAAATCCCTGGCCCTAAACACTTATTTTTTAAGCTACTTACACTAAGTCTTTTTACTTGCATCCTGATGCATCTTAAATAGTATTTTTAGCATGATTTATGACAGTTTTTGGAGGAGTATTAGGATATTGGTTCAGCTGCTAACATAAAAGGAATTTTTAAAGAACAGAGGGCTGGGAGGGCAACTGTATTACAAGAACTTTGCTAAGAACTACGCCTCTTTTGTTTAGCATTTTGAATATCTCCCACTTTTTCTTTTTTTTTTTGTTTTTTGGCAGTACCAGGCATGGAACTCAGGACCTTGGACTTGTGAGGCAGGCAGTGGCGCCACTGAGTTAAAATCCCTGGTCCTCTCCCACTTTTAAAACATAGTGATAGGGCCGGAGGGGGTGGGGATTTAGCTTAGTGGTTCTGGCACCTGCCTTGCAAGCTCAAGGTCCTGAATTCGATCCCAGATACCAAAAAAAAAAAAAAAAAGTGATAAAATAAGTAGCAATTTCTTTAAATTACCATCATAAAGTATGTCTTATTGCTCTACCATTCCCGCTGGCCCCCATGGGGAGAGGGGAAGGCTCCAGGACAGGGCACACCCGGGGGCTGCACCCCCATTTGTGTCATGGTCAGATCTAGGTCCTAGGGCCATGCCTACTTCCCAGGGAAGCTAGAAGTCTGTATTCTGATTAGAAACTAGAAAAATAAAAAATAAAAACAGAGAAGACACACTTTGGGGGACAATAAATGGTCTCTATTTCAGTTCTGCTTCCGGAAAGTAGTATAAGAAAGTTAAATCAAGGAGGCTTCAGCATCTCAGTACAAAGGCCTAATGATACTGTGTACTGTGTGCTGACAAAGCTTAACTTACTCTAGACCTTTATCTGTTAACACTGCTATATTTAAAGATTATTATTATTTGGTGGCAGCAGAACCTACAGTATACAAGAGAAATACAAATGGTGGGGCTCTTTCCCCCTGCCTTCCTTACATACACCTAGGAGGCACCTCTGTGGAACATTAGTGCTCAAGGAAGACACTTTGAAACAATGCAAAGCTCTAAGAGGATGCAAAAACACTCTAGTTTACAAAAAGACACAGTCACTCTGGGGGATTCCCAAGGTTTCTAGGTTTCTTTCTCCTGTGAGTTATGCTGGAAACTCCCATCTTGGTGCTGCACTCAGGGCTCAGTATATTCTACAGTCACTCACTGCAGGGGAAAGCACTCAGCAGATGAGAAGCCATTTTCAAAGGCACCCCGCAGTTCGCAGTGCTATCTGGGACTACAGCGAATGCCGGTTGCCATGGCACTGCTTTAAATTGTGCCTGTCCCAAAGGATCTTGTTGCCTTGTCACATGCTGCTCTGAAATGCTGAAACTCACCATTCTGTTTGCTGACTGATGCTTCAGCTCTGCACCAGGAACACATCTATGTTGGCCAGAGGACAAATCCATGTGGGTACTGCTCTCCCTGCCTGCCTTATGCATAAGGCTTGGGATTGGAAACACCTGAGCTAGGAAACTAGAGACCCAGGTTCCATTCCCAGTCCTCCACTGCGTGCCTTTGAGCAAACGCTAAATACTCTGTCTCTTGGACTCCTTCCCTACACAATGAAGGTGATGGAATGGAATGTCTCCAAGGTCTCCTCCTGATGTAACCAGCTCTGGTTCCTGCGTGTTGTTTTGCAGAGAGGCTCTTCAGAGAACCAGCATCAAAGGGAAAGTGAGGCAATTTCTGTAAAGCCTTGCACAGACCTCCCTCCTTTGCTGACTGTTTTTGAAACTCCTCTCCAGCACCTCAAGCTGTTAGGGATTTGTTTTGAGTTAATTCCCTGGCAGAATGCCACTTGTCAAAAGGTCCCTTCTGATTGTACTAAGGGGACTGTTTGCAGCTAAGGTTGAATCCTTATTTACCTTGAAAATGCTTTCATTTCAGGATAGTCCCCAGTTCAATGCTCAGTTTTGGTTCTAAAGATAGTACTCCCTCTGAAGAAAGCGAGCTCTAAACCTAAAGAAAGGCATACATGTGGGGCTGGCCTCTGGGCCTGGTTTACAGAGCAGCATCTCCTGGGACGGAGAGAGCTGGAGAAGCAGTTCTGCTATCTTCTAACCAGCATGCCCCTGGTCTCACTAGTGAAGATACAAATAAGATCATCTTTTCATTTCTGCTTGCATTGTCCTGACTCCTGGTCCTCACATGCTAGCTGTAGGACCACGGCTCCCACCTTCAAATTCTCCTTCCCACCCCACCTCCATTATTTCTGGGAATCCTCAGTTGGATATATATATATATATATATATATATATATATATTTCCACAAAACAAAGAATGACCTAGAAACAATGTGACAAAGGTGATAGTGTATCTTGGCATAAACCAGGGTACATAAGTCATGGGGATTTAAAAAAAAAAGTCTAGGGCCTCAATAATAATCACCATCTTGATAACAAAGAGTGTGCCCCTCAGTTTACTGATAGAAAGTAAGAAATAACTCTTGGCTGACTTCATGGAGAAGGTGAGACATTGGCTAACTCTTGAAGAATGGATACCAAATCAAATGATGATGGTTTTCAGGGAAGATGTGACAAAGATATCCAATTCCTTGTTCAGCAGGTGACAGAGCCTCCCTAACCTACCTTCAATTGGAGTACCTGTTCACTCATTCATTCTTTTTTTTTTTTTTTTCGGAGACACACCATATTGCCCACATCATCCTTAAACTCACTCAACAGGTCAGAGGTGCACATCTTTAATTTCAGTAGTATAGTTAGAAACAATGGAGCTGAGGAAGTCACTCCCTTTCACCTATTTAATTTTAAATAGCAACCTAGCTGGGCCAGGGATTTAGCTCAGTGGTTCCGGCGCCTGCCTCACAAGCACAAGGTCCCAAGTTCAATCCCTGGTACCAAAAAAAAAAA
>NW_004624759.1:22070317-22101776 GCF_000247695.1 Heterocephalus glaber
TCTCTCTCTCTCTCTCTCTCTCTCTCTCTCTCTCTCTCTCCTCTTTCTTTTCTTCTTGTGACATTGTCTTTTAACAAGATAAGATTTAAGACTTTGGCTGAGAACTGTCTTGTGACACTCAGGGGAGGGGAATTTTGTGATATTCGGAAGAAGTAGGTTCATAATACTAATGTGGGAGAGAATTTCATGATGTTCTGCAGAGGAGGGGAAACATGGTTATAAATGAACAAATTCAAAAGGCTGGCTTCAGTTAAAGATGCTGAAAACACACATATCAAATGGGACACGATGTTCAGCAAAATCTTAATGAGCTAGGCTTTTACTCAGATTTTTACTTTTTCTCTGACAGACAGTTCAAGTAGTGTGAAGCTGTATTACTTGGGTTTTTTTTTTTCTTCATCAGTCATATGGTCAGGAATTATTTCAAGACCAGGGGTGACAAAGAGTTTTAGGCTGGAAATCTGTAGCCCAAGCTAAGGAAAGAGCATATTGAGAGATACAGAGCTGGGTCCAATAGCCCCTTCCTATAGCCCCAGCTAACCTGGGAGGCTGAGCAGGAAGATTGCTGAGCCCAGAAATTGGAAGCCAGCCTCGGCAACTGTTCTGGTTTATATCTAGCATATCTTCCCCAAAGTCGCATGTTCAAAGGTGGGCTTTTGGAAAGTGAATGAATCATGGAAGCATGACATGGAAGGGTATATTCGGGTTTCTGCTTCCACCCTTCTCTGTCTCTCTCTCTCTCTTTCTCTCTCTTTCTCACTCTCTCCTCCCTCTGTGTATGTGTGTGCATGCGTGCATGTATGCGTGTGTGTGTGTGTGTGTGTGTGTGTGTTTTTGCTGGCTACAGTGGATTAAGCAGCTTTTGTCTAACCTGCCCTTCCACCATGCCATTTCTGTCTTGAGCCAGCCAACCATGAACTAAACCCCCTGGACACTGTGAGCCAAATAAACTTCTCATCCTTTAAGAATATTGAGTATTTTGTCCCAATGATGGGAAAGTGACTAATACAACAACACAGTGAGAGCCTGCCCAAAGCAGGGGGTAGGAAGAGGAAGGGATTGAGGAAGGAAATGTGAGGGAGCATTTGGTGGCATATTCAAATAATTCTATTGCTTGGAGGGTAGGGTGAATAAGGGGAACAGTGAGAAATGAGGTTAGAAATCAATCAGGGCCTAGAGCAGGGAGGGCTTTTGATTCAAGATGATGTTTCTTTTCTGGTTAGTTGAATGTGCTGACCAGGAAGTTCTCTGACTGTTCTTCTTCCCTTGGAGAAGCTGGGGGAGTGGCCTCCACTTTTGCCAATTGCTTCTTGCTCGCCCTGCCATGGGGCAGCCATCTCCACACAGAGTCTCTTTCTTGGGTCTCATCATCCATACAGGAAGTCATCTTGGACAGGATCCAGGATCTCTTTGTAAATGACTCCAGGCCAGAATCCACAAATCCTGCTTCACATCTGGACCCACAGCTTGGAAGGTCTATATCGCCAAGTCAGCCTCTCATCTTTGGGGTTTTTTTCAATAACAATTTTAGTAAGAGACACAGGTACACAGTCTGAGAAATGCATCAGTAGACAATTTTGTCACTGTTTGACCATCAGAGTATAAATACAAAGTCAGAAGGCCATAATGTCACTAGGCTGTATAATTTATGGAACCGTCATGGTATATGTGGTCCATCATTGACTGAAATGTCATTGTGCAGTGCATAACTGTATAATACACATAAATTCACCTTTTAAAAATATATAATTCAAGGGGAAGGAAGGAGAGGGGAAGTAAAAAGAGTTAGAATATGTTATGTATGTGTACCAGCTCTCCACAATGAATGCGATCACTATGTGTAACAAATATGTACTTAAAATATATCATATATATATATATATATTTCAGTTAGGTCTTAGCATATTCACACAAGTTTTTGCAACATCCCCTCTCTCTATTTCAAACATTGTCATCACCCCAAAAAGAAACCCCAAGCCCATTAACAAATATTACTCCTTCCCTCCTTCTCCTAGCCTCTGGAAATCACTAATCTATTTTCCATTTCTATTATTTTTTATTCTAGAAATTTAATGTAAATGGAATCATACAGCATGTGATCTTTTGTGCTTAGCTTCTTTCATTTAACATAATATTTTCAAAGTTTATCCATACTGTCGCATGAGTCAGTACTTTATTTCTTTCTTTTTATGGCTGAAAATAATCTATTATTTGGATATTTCATATCTAATGCTTATGCATCATTTGATGGACATAACTGATTGCTTCTGTTTGTTGGCTATTATAAATAATGCTTCTGCAAATATTCATGTGCAAGTTTTTGTATTAACAGGTTTTCAGTTCTCTTGGGTGTGTGCCTAGGAGTGAAACAGCTGGGTCACATGGAAGGTTCTATGTTTAACTTTTTAAGGAACTGCCACACTGTGTTCTAAAGTAGCTGCACCATTTACAATTCCATCAGCAACGTAGGAGGGCTTTAATTTCTCCATATCCTGGCCAACTCTTGCTATTGACTGTCATTTTTATTTTAGCCATCCCACTGAGGATGAATTGGTATCCCGCTGAGGTTTTGACAGGGTTCCCTGATGACTAATGATGTTGAATAATTTTTCAGGTACTTATTGGCCATTTGTATAGCTTCTTTAGAGAAAGTGTTTTTAAATCCTTTGCCCATTTTTAAATTGGGTTATTGGTATTCTGATCATTGAGTTGTTAAACTCTTTATATATTCTGGATCTTTACCACATTTTTAAAGCCCGATGAAAGGCATTGACAACTGGTCTTTCCCCTGTAGATTTTTCAAACTGTAATAGAGTAGAATAGGGGAATTATATCACATTTTTAAGGTGATTCTCTTGCAAGTATGGCCCATAAATCACTCTCTCCAAAGAAATCCTTCCTTTCTAATTTCCAACCTTTTTGTTCAATTCAATCTTTTTATGACCCTCAGAAGGATGAAGGCATAAGAATAGCAAAAGTAACTTTGCCTGTTCCCTTTATATGCCCTTGATAATGACAATATAATTTATTATCTAAATCAGATGACATTTGAATTAAAAGGCACACCTAAATAATGAAATTTATATAAATGATTAAAATATTTGTTACGAATAGATTTATTTTATTGTTAGAGTTAGTGATATGACTCCCCTCAAACCCTATTTTCAAAAAAGCACTGTTTCCTAAAAATAAAAATAACAAACCTATGTATAACAACAACCTTCTTTATATTGATTATCTAAACATTTAAAAACAACCTAAGTACAATCAATCATCCAGGTATCATGTGACTTAGCCAGTGCTTCTCAGCTGTGTTCCTCCCTTCTCCCCTTACCCACAGGAACATAGACCTCTCCTCCACCACTTGGAAGCCACAGGAAACTTCAGGGATAATTCCTGGGGATCACCAGCTCATCTCATGCTGCTACCTTCTCTTCTGTTCTCTTCACATGGTGATGAGTCACATCTGCCATTCTGCCACTTTCTTAACATTCTAGATGAGAAGCAGAAGTTCATGCTGCTCCCAGATCTTCAGGCATAAAGAAGTGAGTCCTCAGCTTACTGAAAGATGGGGAGCAGAGTGTACGATCCTTCTATCTTTCTAACTCCCTCCCTCTCAACTCCTATAGTCTTCTGAGCTTGAAGCATGCTTTCCTAGTTAGGGAGGGAGGGACCCCATGAGAAAGGGTTCTTACCGCATGTAAATCCTTTCAAATTTTCTATTTTAGATTTTAAACTATTGACTGTAGAATTAGAACGTGAGAATTTGACTACTTTGTCCATATCTGGCTCTCCCCAGAGACCTATGGTGAGCTCATGGCCCATGGTCTGAACAGGATGGTCAAAAACAGAAAAACAAACACTGCTTTATTATTCTGTAATATGCATATATGCATAGACATGTGTGTGATATTTATTTTTAGGCATTAACTTATTGAAGGAGGTAAACATCTAGTAGGAAATATTGTGGTTGGTCACTAAACCACAGTTTTGGGGGGTTTTTGTGATACCTGGATCAAACTCAGGACCTTGCACTTGCCAGATAGACGTGGCGCTACTGAACTACATCTCCATCCTCCACAGCTGATATTTAAGAGTTCTCTCCTCCATTATCCAATTCCTTCTTCTCTTGACCTCTGCTAAATGGCAGGGATTTTTTGTTTTGTTTTGTTTTTTCCCAAACCTGCATTTCTCAGCCTTTGTGGTCCTGCCTGTGAAAGGCTAAAATAATCATTCACTGATCGTTACTACTGAGTATGAGTGTCTATACTGGAACAAGGAGAACCCTCAGCAATTCCCTTAGCAATTCTAAGCACAGCTCTGCTTAGAAGCAACCTCATTTCCCTTTGAGCAATGTCAATCACTCTACCCAACACCATAACCATTTCTTGCTTACCCATAGCTTGAAGCCTGAGACAGGAAACCATTATTGTGTTCCCTAAAGGAAGTAGTCCTCCATTGGAGAGTAAAACCACCAGAGACAACAGAGCTATGAATTGGAAGACAACATGTGATTCCTATGGTGGCTTAAATCAGGCCCCTGCCACCAAATCGGAAGCTGTGTTTTGGTTTAGTTATTCATATCACAGAAAACCCAGGAGTCCCCTGTTGATTCCATTCCCAGGGATACACAGGAAGAGATCTCTTAGGATCGGGCCCTTTGCAGTTATTTTGACCAATCTTATTCTAGCCTATTGCAGAAACCATGCACACTTTGCTTCCACTAGTTAATTGGCTTCATTTGTACTCTGTCACTGTGCACTCCCAGATACCCACTGATAAAAGGAAACAAGTTTCAACTTCAATGTTCCCTACCATCTGTCGCAGCCTACAGGTTTCAGAGAAGTTTCTGGCCCTTAATCTCCAAGCCTGGTGAAGCGAGAGTCTGCCACACCTTGCCAAGGAGATGTAGTTAGAGGGTAGTGGGCACGATATATATGTTAGATTTCATTATTTGATATTCAGCCTCTATGTCACCCTTTCCATACCCCTCTACGATCTGTTAGGAGCTCCTGAAGCATTTACCAAACTCTCTCACCAGCAGGGTACTGGTAGAGTTTTTGCCACTGAAGGGAGATAGAGAGTAGGAAGATGGCTCAGCCTGCTCCTGGCTGTCAGAAGCAGCCAATTGTCAACAATAAAAGGGCTACCATAGGACTATAGTTCCAATTGTGGCAGCTCCTCCTCAGGCCGCTTGTCATCTGAGACAGATCTGCAGTAAGTCTGAGCTCACAGGCTTCAGCCCCAAGTGACAATAGCTCTCTGATCTCAAACCTGTGTCTTTATTTTGCTCCTCCAGCTACTGTATTCCAACGTCTTCATAACAGTCTCCTGAATTCAATCCCTTTATGTTTAAATTGTCTACAGTGGCTTATGTTTTTTTTTTAAACTGGACTCCTAATTGTAAAATGCTTGCAAGAGCCAATCCACCATTCTTGTCTCCTAAAGTCTTTAAATTCTTCTTTTTTTATAAGTTGCTCACAACTCAGGATGAATACTAGAATCATCTAGCAGTTTGAAAATATATTATTGATGGCCCACACTGCCAAAGATATTCTAATTGAATTGTCCGGGTACCAGTGTTTTTTGAACTCCTCCAGATGATCTCAGTGTGCAGCTATCTTTGAGACCCACTATCATACCATGTCCTGCCTTTCCATATTAGCCTTAGTGGACCAGTATAGACTCAAGGCTACATCAGCAAGCATCCTCCAGCCCAAATTCTTAGAACCATTATTAAATTATTATCAATACAGTAAGATTTCGGATGACTCTAATTTTCTTTCTTAGACTTTACTGAATTGTTTTTATAACATTGGTTTAAATTATTTTGAAAGCTATTTTCACTGTATAAATAAATGGTCCTCCTGTCTGTGCTAGCACATAACTGCACCCACATCACTAAATCCAGCCCAGTCTAAAACTATATTCTGTCATCCTTGCTTAAACATTCTCAATATCCATTTTTATAAATATCAGAACTTCTAGAAATATGAGTAAGCAATAGATTACAAATGTAATCCCTTCACATTTGTTGTGGTTGGGAATGGAGCCCCTGAACAGGTCACTCCTAGGTATAAGCAATCTCATCTGTTTATCTCCAAATGCTGTACAAATAATTTTGTATTGTCATTTGTAAATTTGTATTGTTATTTCCTTGATCATTTCACACCCAGATCTGCCCCATCCTGCTCCACAACTGGCCTTGTAGTGCTTCGGTTTGGTTACTGACATAGCAAACTCAAAACTAGAGATGAAGCAATTCTTATACCAAAGGAAGGAACTGCCTCCTTATGCAAAGGAGATACCACTTCTTAAGCCAGGGAAAGCTCAGCTTAAATTTCACAAATATTCAGTAGTTGTGACATTCAAAATTTTTGATGGACCTAACTGATAACCTTGATTATACTCTACAATTTTAATCTAACCCAATACATCTCAACTTTTTTCATATCATGGCTCAGTTGAACCCACAATAACATGGGTTCATTGGGTTACCATACCAAACAGTGTTCTCATAACTAGAGACATCAAACTGTCATGCTCTTAGGCTGTTGTCCATGCCATTTCCTCTGGATGATCTGTTATTCAAGTCAAACATGTCCCCAGAACATATGGGTGCATACTCCACACCAAGCAGTAGGCTATAGCACCATACAACTCCTCCTCCCATCAACGCTCGTGGCCAGCCCACATGTCACCTCCTCCACAAATGCTTGATTTTACCACAGGGAGAATTAATGGCTTTCTTATTCTCTGTTCCAACACAATTATTTATACATAAAATAAACCCTTGGCATCATACTTTTAACATTCCTAGTTTAGCAAATTCAAAAGCTACTCTTCAGAATCTACAAAATGTCATCATTTGTTTTCTACCAAAGTGCAGATAGGAACCATTCTCCCCAAAGTGCTAAGAAGAGTAAATCACTTCCCTTTGGAAGTCCTTCCTGATACTCCATTTTACTCAGGCCTGGATTTGTGGCCCTCTGAATTAGTTGGGATACTTATAGCTCTAATAGAAAATGGGATAACAGTATTTATTCAAATTTCAAAGATTCTGAAGACAGTGATTCCAAGGTTTGCTTAGCTTCTCAACAATGTTAGGGAACTGAGACAGAATTTTTGCAGTTCTCTTGTCTAAGTCCACATGGTCACATAACAGCAGTTATAAACAGTACTTCCCCACACAACCCCACTCCAGCTGGGATAAAAAGGCAGGGTTCCCTCCCACATCACTTTTCACTAAGAGGGAAATTTCTTCCTGGAACTCCTCTATTGGCTTTTCCTTTTCATTTCATCAGCCATAACTTGGACTGTTCTTTCTTAAAACTAAATAGGGTTGGGCTGAGGATTTAGCTCAGTGGTGCCACTGCCTGCCTCACAAGCACAAGGTCCCGAGTTCAATCCCCGGTACCAAATAAAAACTAAATAGGGTCATCCTTCCATACCTGGGGAGGATGTAGGACCCTCTTAGGATACCAAAATCTCCGGATACACAAGTCCTTAATGCAAAATGGTGTAGTCTTTGCATATAATCTATGCACACTCTCCTATATACTTTAAAGTGTACAGGAGTATTACATCTCTAGATCATTTATAATACTTAATAGCTAACATAATTTAAATGTTATACAAACAATTGTTATACTATATTCTTAGGGAATAATGACAAGAAAAAAACTATGTACATATTCAATATAGATGCAAGCATCACAGCCTAACCACATTTTCAAGCCATGGCTGGTTGAATCACAGATGCCAATTCAGATATGGAGGGCTGACTGAACTAGAACAAGTGAACCAAATAAACATGCTTCGCTGAGATTAGTGGTCCTCAGGTTAGCAGCATCAACATCACCTTGAAACTTGTTAGAAATTCAAATTTTTGGACTCACCTGAAATACTTAATCAAAAACCCTAGGAGTAGCACTCAGGATTCTGGATTTTAATAAGCCTTCCAGGTGATTCTGATGCAAGCCAAAATTTGAAATCATTGGCTTAGATTGTCTACCAGGGCTAATCTTGATGATGGGGGAACAGTTCAACTACCTGAATATCTTGCCTCCTGGAATAAAATTAGGATTCCATGAGCTAAGAAAAAGAGAATGCCTTTTGGTAGCCAGTACTCTCTTTTTACTATGTTTGTTTATATTATAGTGATTGCATTATTTACCCATTGATTTTCTTGTTCACTCTCTGACTCAGTTGCATGCTTCTTGAGAGCATGATTTTTGTCTTTTATTAGTGTTTCTATCCCTAGCATAATAGAATGCACTCAGTCAATCCTTATTGGACAAATGGATAAATATTAGAGTAGCCTCTCCTTTCTAAGTGTCCATCCCCCTAACAGCTGCATCCTGCTGCTTTCCACTCAAGGAACATTTTCACATCAGCTCCTGTGAATGAGCTGTTTCTTCCAGGGGTTCTGAAAACAATTACTTCTTTGCATTACAAGGGCAAGTAGAGATCCTGCATGTTGGACCTCTGTGTGCATTTTTGTTCAGAGGTGTCTTTGAGAGCATTGCTTTTTTTTTTTTTTGGAGAGCATGGAACTGAACATGTTGATCGTTGAGCTAAATTCTGGCTGGCAGCTGCTGACTGGCGATCTTTCACAGAGGCAGCTGCATGCTCATAATCACACACAACCTGGAAATAAGCCTACAGACTTCCTCCATAGCAAAAGCAGTACTGAAGCAATGGCAGCTAGCGGCAGTACGCATTTTGTTCTGCACAGCACAGTGACCTGGACACGCTTCTTGGGTTTTTAAATCCACTTATATTAGGTTGGATACTTTGGGTTACAAGTGACAGAAATACAAATGCAAAATGGTAAAAATAAAGGGGTGGGAGAAGACTTATAGGCACATAGAATTAAGAAATCCTAGGGGGGTATCATTTTCAGCTGCAGCTGAATCCAGATGCTTGGACAATGTCCTCAGGAAACTTCCCTTCATTGCTCAGCTGTTCACTTCTATTTGGCTTCCTCCCCTGGCAAGCTTTCACAAAACAAGCCAAGAGCAACTCCAGAATTTTATCCTGTCCCCTTGGCATCCAAAGCAGAAACCAGGCCCCTCTTTCACACAATCATCAGTCAAAGTCCTGGGGCTTACTCTTGTATTCTAAATCACATGGCTGTTCCAATATAAACAATTGCTTATGTTGACATAACTACCCAGCTTGGAGTAGGGGCAATGGGTCTGGTGGAGGTCAGGTCCACATGGTCAGACATGGCCACATGGTCAAAGAGTGAGGAAAGTTCCTGACCCATAACCCCAAATCATAATACTGTTATCACAGGCAGGGGGGATGGTTGCTAAGCAGGTAAAATCCACAGATGCCCAGTCTACCTCTGTTCCTTATTTTGAATCCCTGAGTAACGCTTCATAAAAAAGGCACCCACATGCATTCAGAGCTTGGTATCATTTTCTAAAACAAGGGGGGAAAATACAGTGCCTCCTAAAGACAGAAAGTGCAGACTTTTTCTCTTTCCCACAGTCTGGAAATAGCTCTGGCCCTCCTGAGGAGGGCAGGGGATGGCACCAACAGCTCTGTGTAATTTAATCCTCCAGAGCAACTCCCTGAACAGTCAGCTCAACAACACCCCCTTCCCTCTGCTGTGGTCCATCCCCCCCCCCCATGGTTTCTTGGCCTGCTTTACTGTCTTTTGTAATCACCAGTTAACATCTGCGATATTTTATTTGTGGCAGGAAGGATTTTTTTTCCTCTCTTACCCTTCTTCCTCCTGAGGTTGAATGCAAAATGGACTCAAATAACACAAGGAGGCTGACAGGCTTTTAGCACAATAACCTAAAGAACTGTTAAGCTGGGAAATGTCAAAGGTTTAGATGCCTCTCTTTCCAGCACTCTCCTGGCTCAGAGCCCTGGGTCCATCCAGGAAAGAAGTGGATGAAGCTGCAGATATGACAATTCAGACCGAGGAAAGGGCAAAGCATTAAGGGAAGGAAGAGCCACAGCAGCCCTTAAGGGAAGGAGGGGTAAGGAAGAAGATGTAAGAAATTCAACTGGGGTAGAAAGCAAAGGCAAGATGTCTCTGCTGTCTTCTGTGGGGCCGTTATTTTTTTCCATCTGCAAGTGGATAACAATGCGAGTTATAGAAGTAGATTTTGTTTTTAAATCGATGACAAAATCAAGGGCTTAGTCTCTCCACTCACTTTTTTACTGGAAGTTTGAGAATTAATAAAATGACTAGAAGATGGAAGCTGGTAAAATAGGGCAAAGAGGCCACCTCCAAATTTCTAGCTCCCTTGTGGACCATCTAATGGTCAATCTTCCAGACTCAGTGTCTGTGCTTTATCAGTGACTCCAATTTGTGGCATGAGTCAGACAGCTACTTCCTAACACTGGGGTAAACCAATGAGGTTACATATTTATTAAGTTTTAAAAGCACTCAACTAGTTAATGGTACACTATCATAAAAAGGAATATTTTGCTGATTTCAAAATCTCTATTGAATTTATTTCTCAAGTCAATCTATTTTTTTTCCTGTATTGAAGTTGTAACACTCCTCTACATGTGAATATGATGAGTCCTTTTCAAGGAGCTTACTCTGACTTTCTAGAGGTTACATGGAAGCTAACTTTTCTATTTATGAGTTTCCTCCTCTGGGACTCTTCTTTCTATAAACCCCAAAGACTCACTTTGTTTTATTCCTCCCCTCCTTACTACTGGCACCTTCTTTGTCTTTAGTGTCTGTATCACTCATGATACAGAACAGATAAAGAACGCTCTTTGCCTGCTAGCTTTGTATTATTGTAAACATTCACAGATAAATAAAATTATAAAGAGAAAAGTGTTATGCTGCCTCACCATTTCAGAGGTTCTGGTGCATGATCAATTGGCCCTGTTGATTTAGGGCCTCTAGCAAAGCAGCACAGCATGGCAGGAGCTCTGGGCAAAGCAATGCCTGTTTTCCTCATAGCCAGGGTGTAAAAGAAAAAAGGAAGAAGAGATTGTGGTTCCACATTCCCCTTTGAGGGCATGTCCCCTCTGACCTGAAGATCTGCCACTAAGCCCCACTTCCTCAGGTTTCCTCCACCTTCCAAGAGTACCAAGCTAGTGACCTGCTTTAATGCATGAGACTTTGGGGGACATTCCAGATCTAAACCACAGCGATAGCTAGACACAAAGGATATTAATTTGTCTAATGCATTTCCAAGAGGACTAGGGAACCAGCCTTGGACTAGGAAACCACCTCAGTAGAATCTTCTAACAATAATCCCACACTACTGTCACTTTCTGCCACTTGACCTGCCATCTCTGACTAGGATTCTGTTCCTATTCCCCAGGTGTACCAGTACATTGAGGACATCTCAGATTTATTTATTACTGTCCAGCTGGTGGTCTCATTCTAATCTATCAGTATGCTAATGGCAATATTTTTACAGACGGAATTAAAGTGCTTTGGGCTGAATTAGATATCATTTTCTAATTAACACAAAGGTGCTGTGCAGATTAGCAGTAACCATGCCATCATAGATGAGACAATAGCTACCATAGCTGTCCCAGAAGAACCAAAAACTTCCCCATAGTGTTTTCTGGAAGAGGTAGTTTCTTCATCTTCTGCCAGGTCTCACTTCCACCTTAAAGTACAAGATATCACCCACATGAGAGGTCTAGTGGAATGGCAGTTGCCATGGTTTGAATGTCCTCACTAGAACTCATACGGAAATTTAATCCCCATTGCGAAAGAGTAGGAGCTGGGACCAGGTGGGACTGGGAAAGGTGATTGGGTTGTGAGGGCTGATTAATCCACTTACAGATTAAAGGTTTGGTGGATTTCTGGGCTGACTCGGGAGTGGCTTAGTTATAAAAGTGAGCTCACTCAGGCTTGGGAGTTGCAACTCTGAAGAGTCCCCACTAGCAAGAAGGACCTCACTACATGCAGCTGTCAGATCTTGAACCTCCCAGCTTCCAGAGCCGTGAGCCATATAAACCTTTATTTTTTGTACATTATTGTGTGTGGTATTCAGTCATAGCAACAGAAATAGAATAATAAATACCACAGTCTTGTGAGGATCCCTAACTGTCAAGGAGTCCGGCAGGTTTCTGCTGTGCAGCCCCTGAGTGCAGGAATTCGTGGAATGATGTTTTGTGAACTAATCCACAGGGGCACTCCCCAAGACTTGCTGTGCAGCACATCACGTCTTCCCGCACCACCTTTCTTGCTGCTTCTGAAAAATTTACTCAGCCTCTGATCTTTAAAAGGTTCTGGGATCCCTATGGCGAAAATGTGAGGCGCCATGCAGGAGAAAGAGATTCTGGAAGCAGCCAAAAGATCCCTTTTTATTATGTACAGTGTTTTTTCACTTTACTAGTTAAATGTTGGATTATATTTATAAGGCCACTGAACATATCATAAAGTTCTCTCTGTATTATTTCTTCACCCTGTACTAAAATGCAAAGACAGTTTCCACTAGGTAACTGGAGCATGCACATTAATAATTACTACCCTAAACACCTGACACCGCATCAAGATGACAGTAAAGGAAGAGAATAGAAGAGAGGAATGGACAGCAGAGGGATTTCAGAGGTCTGAGAGCTGAGGAAGCTGCTGCCTTTAAAATACACGGTGTAGCCAGGCATGGGGGCACACGACTGTCATCCCAGCAGTCTGGGAGGCTGAGGCAGAAAGATCGCAAATTTGAGCCCAGCCTGGGAAACTCAATGAGACCCTGTCTCAAAATAAAAAAATTAAAAAGGCTTGGACATAGCTCAGTGCAAAAGCCTTGGCTTCAATCCCCACTATCGCAGAAAAAAATACAGGGGGTGCCTGAAGCAGAGGAGGAAGCATTGACTCTCACAGCTGTGACGTCTGCGGACTTGCCACACTTTCACAGAGTTGACCAGCACAAACAGGTGTTGGAAATTTACTCCTCACTGCAGGCAGCATAAGCCCCATGTCCTCATCAGTTCTGCCTGGCCCTCAAGCCTCAAGGGTGCAATACAGAGATGGCCAGGTGAGTCTCACTGCTTGGAAACACTGAACTATGAAACTCCCAATCTCATAAAAGTAATGTGCAAACATATGCCTCCGTTGCCCCAGAGGAAGACATTCTCTTCATTATAAAACTTTCCTCTGACCCAGGGAGAGGCAATATGTGAAGCCTCAAAAGATGTTTGCTAAGCAATCTTGAAAAGATTGCCTGGGACACACATGGTGACTCACTCGTGCAACCCCAGCTACTCTGGGAGACTGAGGTGGAGGATCTGGAGTTCATGATCACTCTAAGCAACTTGGTGAGCTCTCCATCTCAAAAAAATTAATTAATTAAAGGGCCGGGGATTTAGCTCAGTGGTTCCGGTGCCTGCATCGCAAGCGCAAGGCCCTGAGTTTGACCCTTGGTACAAAAAGAAAAGATAGTCTGGGCAAAAGCTGTCACAAATAATACCAAAGGAAATGGCCTCCCAACATTCTGTAGGTATAATGGAGCAGCTGGGAAATCAGAACTGGCACATTCCAACCTCTCAACTTCCAAGATGAACGCAGGGGATTTCACATGCTGAGTTTAAGGTTACAGTCTTCTTTTCTTGGACTTACTGATCTCACAGAATCTTAAAAAGTGTGGGTTGGCCTTAGAGGATAAGTTACATAGGGAGTGAGCCAAGTTTTGGGATTGCACTGGAGTCTGTAGATGGCACTGACATTAGAGGGGTGCTGGCCACTGCTGAGGTGACATACTCAAGGATGCCAATGGGAAACAGAGCCAGCCAAGACTGGGGCGCAGGGAATGACCCAGGAAGACCAAAGGTCTGCAGGTAGTGACTCTCCTCTTGCTCAGTTCTTAGGGGCCTTGAACAAAGTCCTTGAATCAAAAGTCCTGTTGCTGTCCAGGTGGCCCCTCTCTCAGGAGAGCCTCCAAGCTGCTGTCCTCATTCCCCTCCTCCCCTGGAGGTTTTTACCTTTTAGATTCAAGCTAGACAGACAAAGCACAGGGACTCAACTGACAGTTACAGCACAGAATGGAAGCCTCACCAACCTTGAAGAGATAAGAGCAAAATTACAGATGTCACCAACTCCCAGGTAGAATTAGAAAAATTCACTTAAGAGAAAAGCAAGCTTTTCTTTTCTTTCTTTCTTTTTTTCTTTTTTTTTGGGGGGGGGGGGCTTTTATTAAGGGTAGAAGTCAAAACAATACTGTTTAAAATCACTATAACAGAAAAGATTTCAATCCGTCACTTAATGTTAAATCAGTAACCAGTAGAGAAACTAAAAATAATCATATATCTTTATTGAAAGAGGAGTTCAGGCAAGCTAAATCCTTATATTTCACAACAGGAAGTCCAGAGATAACATCCAGAGTTAATAAACCAGGAGATAGCAGCACACACATAGATAGCATTTAGATGCATAACTACCTAAAAAACAAAATCAATGCTCTGGGTCTAGCAATAGATGTATCGTTATTTTTAAAATTGCATACCTATAATCTGCTTAATATTTTTAAAAATTCAAAGAAATATAGGGTTAGGGTGTAGCTCAGTGGTAAAGCACTTACCTAGCATGTATGAGACACTGAGTCCGATCCCCAGTACCACAACAAAAGGAAAAGAAACATAAATGGAGTTATACTTGTCTCTCCCCTACTCCTATACGGTTCCATGAAAAAAATATTTATTAACCTCCTTTTCTTCTTCTTTTATTCCTTGTAAGGCTCATCAATCTAGCCTCTTTTCATAGTTCCTCAACGCTTGGACATTTTGGTAGAGATCAAGCATCCTACAATGTACACTAGAACCTCCACAGCAGAGAGCCATCCATCCAAAATGTCAGCAGCTCTCAGATAGAAAGGACCTAATTTATAGTTTTTAAAAAAATTGTTAAGACATAATTGACTTACCATAAAATTTATCCTTTTACTGTATCATTCTGTGAGTTGTCATTTAAATTTGTGTGTTTCTATCTACTATGTTAAGTACAGAAGGAACGCTGCAGTTTTTAAGGTTCTGGATTTTTGTGTTTTGTCTGGATATTGTCCCTTGGAAGTCAGGGACAGCTCACTTCCTGAGGAGAAGGAATGACTACCTTTGCCAAAAAAAATAAAGAGCGGGGAGGAGTTAAGTATCTGAAAAGGCCTAACAGTGCATGACACGCAGGAGAAATTCATCACATGTTGATCTAATACAACAAACAAAAGGAATATTGCTCTGGTTAAACTGGAAATCCTCCACAATACTCATTTCTCCTATTCAATCCATCACCCAATCCTACTGCATTGACATTTTCTTTTTTTTTTTTTTTGTACAGGGGATCGAACTCGGAACCTTGTGCTTTCGAGGTAGGCGCTGGACCCACTGAGCTAAATCCCCGGCCTAAGTTGACATTTTCACTCTCTGTTGAATTAGCCTTTTCCTGTCTCTATGGCTTTTCTGACCTACATGGTAGCCCATAGCTGGAAGTGCTGCTGTAGGTCTGATGTAAACAGTTTTCTCAACCATGAGTCTTACAGGGGAAACAAGACCCAAGAGACAAGATAAGAAAAGCAGAGCCAGAGATCTACAGAACACCTTCTGAGTTTATCATAACCAAGAAATTTTTTTAAATATATATCTTCCCCCTAGCCACATTGCATGACTTCATCTAGCATAAAGTTAATCCAGAACAGGGCTGTTTCATGTCAAAAACAGGAAAGTGGACTCCCAGGTACTTGGAGCTTGAATTTTCTTGGATCTTCCATGTTAGGAATCAGAGGGAGGATAAAAGTCCATAAAAGAAAGTTGAGTGGAAGATGATAAAATCTGAGTTGGAAACTTCGAGCTTAGTCCAACAGATCTTCCAAAAACCCACGAGTTACAAGATATGGTAAATACTCCAGAGAAGGGACCGGCCAGCTTCCTGCATGTGTGACCTGCACTGTTGCACAGATTTCTCCACATAGGACTCTGTACCTAGTTCATCCTCTGCTACTTACCTTGAAATTCTCAAGGGCCCAAGCATTTTCATTTTGCACAGGGCTCTGCAATTACATAGCTGGTTCTACTATAGCAAAAGTATGTACTACATGGAACCTGGCAAATAGAAGGCCTAAGTACTTATTTCATGGCATTACTTTTAAAAAGTTAATTTTTTTGTCTTACTTATTTATTTCTTTTGCAGTATTGAACCCAGGACCTTAGTATTGAGCTACATTCCCAAATTTTTTTTTTTAATTTAGAGAGTCTTGCTAAGTCATTAAGTTCTCCAGGCTGGATTCAAACTTGTGATTCTCCTGTCTCAGCCTCACCAGAGTGCTGAGATTGATTATGCCACCACACTCAGCAAAGCTAATTTCCTTTCTTAAAGGACTCCTTCTCTCAGCTTCCCAAATTATTCTGATATCATAGTGGGGACCGTATCGCACCTGAAGGTCATGCTCATATGCACCAGACTCTCATCACTTGACATCCATAGCTTCATCCAAAGACCCTTTGGTGGCCACAGGAGCCTATTAGCCTTCAGATATGGCAATTCTGCTGTGCTAGACTTTGTGTGCTTCCAAAAGCAACTTTTGACCAACGGGAAGTTGGTAGTTATGGACCTCAGCTTCCTCAGCATTCAGGAATAGGGATATTGGGGATAATTCTGAGGCATGCTCTCCAGTATTCCCAGTGCTTCCTCCAGTGAGCTCAAGTTAGCCCTGATGGAAACTTGCTTGCTAACACAGCCACACTGTTTACTGGCTTCCTTTGCCTCCTCATCTCCCTTGTTCCCACTATCTCCGGAATAAACTACTCACGCTCAAGTCCTCATTTGGGGAGATTTCTAAACCAAGAGAACAAGTCATTTTATCAAAGTCCAGGTCAAGTTCAAAGACTCACGTGACGGCAAGCAGTGCACAGTTCAGGAGTACTCTCTCTTCAGCTGTCTCAACCAGCAACGAGTAGTAAGGATCTGATAAGGATTCAGGTAGGTGAGAGGACGCCTGCTTAGCTCCTCTCTGAGGAGTGGCCATAGAGTTGAGAACCTGCCAGGTCAGAGGGCTCTGGAGCTACAGATTTCACTGACTTTTAAACCATCCAGTTAGAGGAGAGGCTTTATCTTTGCTTAGGGATCTGTCTCCGATCTCACAAGGAAATTCTTATGTGATCATCAGTTCATGTTCCCCAAGTAACAGAAAAACAGGAACATGGCTTTATTGTCCTTCACCTAGCAGACTGGTGGTCAAAGGTAGGAGAGGAACCAAAATATGTCTCCCTATATAAAGGGTTGTTGAGCTAATGCAATTAAAAAGAAGTGGATGCAGAAAAACTCTCTGTCCTCTTCCTATCTGCCTAAAAGTAGGACATAAACTTGTAAACGCGCCTCCCCACTAGGAAGTACAGAAGATAATCACTGAAGAAAACAGTAGACTCTTATCAGGCAGAATCAAAGGAATCTGCACCAAAGGAATCTGCACCAAAGGAATCTGTGAACAGAACATAGCCCATTAGTGTCTTCCCATACATTTACCTGCCCACAGTTTCATGCCTCCAAAAGTATAAAACCACTTTGCTTTGTATTGTCATGTCTTTAAAACTTCACTCTTCTTTGTTGAAAATGCTAGCTAAACTGCAGGTTTTTGGTAGGTTTTTTGGTTTTGTTTTATTTTGTACCAGGAATCAAACTCAGGGCCTCACGCTTGCCAGGCAGGCACTGCACTTCTGAGCTACATCCCCAGCTCTATATTACAGTTTTAAGCTACTGCTTTGAGTTTACCTTTTTTTGAGATTTTTCTCACATTATGTGCACTATATGAATAAACTTGCTTGTTTTTCTCGGGTTATTCTGTCTCTTATTACAAGGTCCCAATTATGAAATTGTGAGGATTGAGGAGAAATTTAAATTTCCTTCCCAAGAGTTGACACTGCACTTTAAGCTTTGTTTTACTATGCATGACCTCAATCCCCAAAGACTTCTCATTCTCCAACATGACTGCTCACAGTCCCCTTATCTCATCCATGTCCCAGACAGCAAGGAAGAGGAGTAAGGAAGAAGGGAATACCCTTTCCTTGTCAGGCCCCTTTGACAGCCATGGTACATATTCTCCTCTGTCTACATCCCAGTGTCCAACTCTGGTGTTATGACTCTACCAAGCTGCAAAGAAGTCTGGGAAATGTAGTCATACTCTGGACATGTATCCAGGTAAAACCTGGGTGTTCTAGTTCGGTAAAAGAGAACAGACATTGGCAGGTGACTAACAGTCTCTACCACCTCAGTCTTAAGAGTTTCTTGTGCCCTAGTATGACCCAGGAAAACCACAACAATTCCATTTTGCCCCCAGAGAGGCACAGATGAGGCCATGAAAGCTTCTGGCTCTCACGAAGCCTGGCAAGCTGGAATGAGGGAAGCAGATAACTGCAGACCAAATGGATGTCTCAGGAGAAGCTAGAGTGAATAGATGATGAAGGAGGTGCAGGTGCTCCCTGCTGTCACAGCAAATGTAAGCCCCCTGCCAACCTCATAGATGGAAGCCAGGAAAAAAGAGGGACTTCAAACTGACAGAGAACATGTTTCTACTCCCTTCATGAAATGAGAATTATGCAGCCATATGGACAAGTCACAGATACTCTGGTTGTCCTCCTGGGTGTGTAGTAAGATTTGCATTTTTCTGCCCTTTTGAACTTACATGAGGCCATGTGATATATTTTGGCCAATGATACATGAGCAGAAGTGAGATGTGTCCTGTCCAGGCTGAACATGAAGATCTTTTTTTTTTTTTTTTGTATTAAATTCTTTTATTGGTACATTGTAGGTATACAACACAATTACATTTCTCATTGGGAATTGTACCTTTATATAATGCATCTTGGTTCTTATTTTTTCCCCATTCCTAGCCCTCCCTTCACGCCCTCCACCTTTCCCTATTTACAAAGACTTTATTTCCACTTTTTCCATTTCTCAGCATTTTTTCCTTTCCCTTCTTTCCTTTCCCCTGCGCCTCCCACTACCCCTACCCCTTTGGACCTTTTCTTCCTATTTTACATTATCAATTATTCATTCTAATAATTGGTACATTTTAGGTATACAATAGAATGACATTTATCACTGGAAATTTGCACCTTTACATAGTCTCTCTTGGTTCTTGTTTTTCACCTTTGCCCAGCCCTCCCTTCAACCCCTCCAGCCCTCCCTGTTTACAAAGATTTTGTTCCTATTTTTCCATTTTCTCATATTAATCCCATTCCCTTCTATCCTTTCCCTTAGCCCTCCCACTTCCTTCCCCTTTGCCCCTTTTCTTCCTATTTCACATGACCTATTATACATTTAGTCCTTATTTACACTTTCAGTTTCTCACACCAGAGAAACTATTCAGTATTTACACATGTGTGTCCTATTCATTTCACTTAAGGGTATTGCCTCAATGTGCATCCACTTAGCTATAAATGTCTCTAATTTCTCATTTTTTTTGGCTGAGTAGTACTCCATTTTATAAAAAACCCACATTTTCTTTATCCAGTCTCCAGTTGATGGGCATTTGGGCTGTTTCCAAGTTTTAGCTATTACAAATTGTGCTGCTATGAACATGGGTGCACATATATCACTGTGGTATGATTCTTTTAATTCTTTGGGGAAGATCCCCAGCAGTGGAATAGCAGGGTCAAATGGGATTTCCAGTCCTAGTTCTTTGAGATATCTCCATACTGATTTCCACAGTGCTTGCACCAGTCTACACTCCCACCAGCAGTGGAGCAGGTGAACGTGAAGATCTTATGATGGTTAATTTTATGTGTCGACTTGGCTAGGCCACAATACCTAGTTTCAGGTCAAACACCAGTCTAGGTACTGCTGTGAAGATTCCCTAGCTGTGATTAATGTTTAAGTCAGTAGATTTTGAAGTAAAACAGATTATGCTCCATAATGTGGGTGAGCCTCATCAAATCCATTGCAAATTTTAAGAGAAAAATATTGAGATCCTCTGAAGAATAAAATTCTGCCTCCAGATGGCTTTCAACTCAAGCTATCAGATCAGTTCATCCCTGGGTCTTCAGCTTGCCAGCCTGCGCTGCAAATTTCAGACTTGCCAGTCCTCACAACTGTGTGAGCTAATAAAATCTCTGACTCTGGGTTCTGTTTCTCTGGAAAACCCTAATGCAGAGCCGTGTGCAACTTGTCGCATTTTCTTTTCTCCCCGCTACAGTGACCTTAGAGGCAAGTGAGGATATGAGTCCTCCAGCCTGGATCCCTGAATGACAATGGCAAATGGAGTCCCTCTGCTGACCCACAGTGGAAGGTACATTAGCAAGGAATAACCCTCTGATGTGAAGCCACAGGCTTGGGGGGCTTTGTTTTTGCACTGTAACTTAGTGTATTGGAAGGTATAGAGATACAAAAGAGAAGTTAGGGAGACACAGAAACAAAGTTCTATGTTTGTATTCTACAGTTTTCAGAGTAAGATTCATTCCTGCGACAAGTACTGTAATCACAATTTCTTATTTCTGTAGGCCAGGAATATTCTAGGGTCTGAAGCCCTCTGAGACCAGGAGTAGCTCTTAAAGTGTGCCCTCCTTAGTATGTCCCTGAAACCAGTGTTCTATTCCCATTCCTTCCCCCAATCCACCTGGGTTCTAAAAGTGCTCCTTTCTCCCAATTCAATAAAAATGTTTCATTTTCTTCTCAGTATGAGAGATTACAACTATGTAATAAGGAGTAATTAAGCAAATTCCCTCTCACCTCTTTTCGAAGCTTCATTTTCCCAAGGGGATTTGCATTTGAAAAGAAATTGAAAAATAAAACAAAAAATCCCACACAAATGAAGCTATACTCGTTCAAATTCCAGACAGTGTAATTAAGAGAGGAGCTTGCCTGCAGTATGGAAAATTGACAAGGGGAATTTTTTTTTACCAGTGCTCGGCAGACACAATCAACATTGTTTGATACGGTGTTTAGGGTTTCAGGGTGCTTCTAAGAGGTAAAAAACAAAGGCCCCTTCCAGCACCTGCTATTATCCTTTCAGGTGGGTCCTGGTGATGCCCAGAGTCCAGCTCCTATATTTTCACAGCCTATCTTGTCTCTACTCAGGCCCAGCAATGGGTCATCTTGTTTTCCATAGGGCACCATCCAGGATTGTGTGACCTTTGCCTCAAGGCAAGGTCCTCAAAGCCTGATGCAAAAGTATTAACCCCTGGGTGTCATGTTTCTCCTCTCTGTAATGTCTACCCATAAGAAATCAACTAGGGGGCCGGGGATTTAGCTCAGTGGTTTCGCCGCCTGCTGTACAAGCGCAAGGACCCGAGTTCAATCCCCAGTACCAAAAAAAAAAAAAAAAGAAATCAACTAGGAAACTCATTAAAAATGCAGGTTCTAGCTGGGCGTGGTGGCGCATGCCTGTAATCCCAGCACTCGGGAGGCTGAGGCAGGAGGATTGCTGGAAGTTTGAGGCCAGCCTGGGCTACATAGTGAGTTCAGGGCCAGCCTGAACTACAAAGGGAGACTCTGACTCAAAAATAAACAAAACCAAAAATACAGGTTCCATGGTTCAGATGCTGATTCATTAGTCTGGAACAGAGACCAGAAAGCTGCATTTGTACAAGCCATCCTCTATGCAAGTGGGAGGCAGACTGCACTAGAGAAATAGTGCCCCAGGGACATGAGGAGGTATCAGAACCACTCACCCACTTTAGTCTCCAGCTCTGTCTTAGTCAGTACTAACTTCATTTGTTATTGGTGTAGCTGGGCCATCTGTTCACAACTTTAAAGCAAAACAAACAAAAGCAACAAACAAAAGATGGAATGTTGCTTCTAGGAATTCTGTGCCATTTGTCTCTTTTCTGTTTACAAGGGGATAGGTCTTCTTTGATGACAAAATTGAAGACACATGGTAGTTTCCTTCTCCCACTCAGTTTTTGCAATATTTGCAGAAGACTGACAAACTGGCCTAACTGTAAACACAGAAGGAAGCATCCCCAACCAGCTTAAATGAAAGCTAGAACAATCAAGTGCTAAATGTAACTTGCTGATGTAATGTCTTTATAAGCTTGATTTAGAACTAATGGCTATAGGTTCCATCAAAAGTCACAAAGGCACAATTCACTCGGCAAACAGAAAGGGTTAATTCCTATGGCCTCTGGGAAGAGGGTGCAAAGCCCCCAACACCTGGAAATAATTAACCCAGCCTGGCTCTTGCTCCTCCCAAGCCCAGTCTTTGAGTGAAACCCATGCACCCCCTAGTGGCTCGGAGGTAAACTTCCATTTACCATACAGAGAAAAGAAAATGTTAGTTAGTTAGTTAGTTATTTTGGTTTCAGGTAAATGTAACTTTATTGAAGAAATTTTTTTTGGTTTCATGTAAATGCAACTTTATTGAAGAAAAAAAATTTTTTTTGGTACCAGGGATCGAACTCAGGTCCTTGAACTTGTGACCCAGGCACAGTGCCACTGAACTAAATCCCTGGCCCAAGAAAAATGTTTTTGAAAATCATGTTTTTATACTTTTGTATTTCACCTTTCTTCTACTCAGCATCCACACAGAGCTTTTTCAAGGATGGATCTGCAAGTACGGGGTCCTCCTAAGCAGCATCAGGACAATTTGACAGGTTAGAATGCCATATCTCTGGTGGTAACCCTACCCTTATTCCATACACCTCAAACAGCAGATGGGCATTCTGATGCTTCCTAAAGGCAGGCATTTAACAACCCTTACAAGCATTTGTCTTGTCTGGCCCAACTCTATACATTAAACCAGCCAACCCATCAGTGCATGACCATAAGAATACTTAAGAGTTAAATGTAATGGGTCAATCAGTGTCTTTATAGACTTCAAGGCTTTAGCCTCAAATTCAATGTCTGGCTCCACCAGCAGCCACACTTCAATCCCAGTCCTGCCTGCTTAGCTTCTCCCCTTCTTTGGGGGCATCTGCTTTTCCAAGCTGCCATTCATCTCTCATGTCCCCAGAATCTGCTCTCAGGGTCTTACTTTACACTCACCTAGCTAATCAATCTACACCTTCTTCAGCACCCCAGTTAGGGAAAGTTACACAAGTACTAACCTGGAGACAATAAGCCCTGGCCTCCAAGCCTTCAAAAGGAGCTGGCTATTAGCCACCTATTCTACTCACATGCAAGATTTTTACATTTTTAACTATAAATTATACAGACATCTATAATTGTTTAAAATATTCAAATGCAACATACAGAAACCATTGTTATTAGTTTGCAGTATAGTATGTCTTTCCAGAACTTTCTGTATGTAGTCATATCCATAAATGTACACAGAGAGATGAGATGTAGAGTTTAACTATGAGTTTGTGGAACTTTTTTTCTTTTTTTGGCATAAATAGGATCATATTATACCTTATCTTTTCCTTTTTCTTTTGTAGTTATTTTGGGGGCAGGAGCAGCACTACTAGGGATTGAACCCAAGGCCTCTTGCATGTTAGGCAAGTCCTCTACTATGCCCCAGCCCTTTTTTATTTTATTTTGAGACAGGATCTCACTAAATTACACAGGCTAACCTCCAACTTTTTTTTTTTTGGTTCCAGGGATCGTACTTGGGTCCTTACGCTTGCAAGGCAGGCAGCAGAACCACTGAGCTAAACCCCTGGCCCAGCTTTTGGTTTTTTGAGATAGGGTCTCACTATGTAGTTCAGGCTGAATTTTTGTTTTTGTTTTTGTTTTTTTGTTTCTTAGGGGGTTTTGGTGGGGTTTTTTTTGGGGGGGTGTTTTTTTTGGGGGGGGTACTGGGGATTGAACTCAGGTGCTAGGGTTTTTTGAGGCAGGGTCTCACTATGTAGTCCAGGTTTGCCTTAAACTCATTATGGAGCCCAGGCTGGCCTCAAACTCCTGGCAATCCTCCTACTTCAGCCTCTCAAGTGCTGGGATTACAAGCAGCCACCACCATGCCCAGCTCTAAGACTTGTTATATCAATAAACTTTCCATATATATATATATATATATCAAGCCACTTAGTTCTTTTAGTTGTTGTACACTACTTCATTGTGTTTAATTTTTTTTTAATTTGTGGGGTTGGTTTTTTTTGGTACTGGAGATCAAACTCAGGACCTTGTACTTTCAAGGCAGGTGCCGGAACCACTGAGCTAAATCCCAGGCCCTCCATTGTGTTTAGAAACCCAAAATAATACTTTTTTTTTCCTACTGGGGTTCAGAGAACAATCCTCCCAAAATATGCAATTTTAGCATGCTGAGAAGTTTGATCTAAAGGAAGGGGCTGTGTTCATCATATTTTCCATCACTGGGACAAAATAAATAATACCAAAACTTTCCCAAGAAGTTTAATCTGCCTCACAATTTCAGTGTTTAGTCCATGCATGGTCTGCTGGCTCCAAAGCTGAAATGACATGGTGAAATGGCATTATGGAGGGAAACTACTCACCTTATAGCAGCTTGAAAGCATAGAGAAAAAGGTTGAAGCCCAGAGGAAAAAAAATATATAACTTTCCAGGTCATACCCTCAATGGCCAACCTAACAAGTCCCACTTCCTAACAGCACATTCAGCTATGAACTCATCAATAAAATAATCCATCAGTAAGTATAGTGCCCCCATGATCCAATCACTTTTACCACCTCTGAACACATGAGAGTTCTAGGGGGCATTTTGATCTAAGCCATAACAGGGGCCTTGAAAGCAGACTCAGGATCAACCTTGTCTTGAACTCACTATGTAGCCCTGGCTGGGAGGAACTCACAGCGGTCCTCTTGCTTCAGCCTCTGAAATATTGGGATTACAGTGCACCACCATGCTCAATGACCCAACCTTGTCATGCTTCTTACTGTCCAAGCACAGGGAAAAACCTCATGCAAAATTCCCTATCTGCCTAAAGTACACACTCACCACAGAAAGTTACCTCTAGTCCCTTGCCTGAGTTTTCACTAACTAAATTCATACTGCAGGAGGAAAGACTGAAGTCAACACATGGGAAGACTTTCACCATACACTATTTTCCTCTATTTCAGTCCCATAGAGAATCATTTACAATCCATTGTCTATTTTATGGGCAAAACAAACTTTGTCCCTGGCCATTGTATGTTCTCCAAGCCCACTGAGTTACTCTCAAAATCATTTACTATTCCCATGACATTCTTCATTCTCCTTCTTCCTTACAGAAAAATGGGTACATAAGTTTCTGTATCATGTTGGGCTCATGGATAATCACGCTTCTTTCATTTTCTCCTATGCTGTGATTTTTTTCCCCTTTTGCTTATTAATAAGCTTGTATGCCTTTTTCTTATTTAATGTGTCTAATATCATTTCATTCCAATGAACCTCCAAAGGCCAGAGGGGAAATTTCCCTTCACCTCTACATTTCTTTTTTCTTTTCTTTTTCTTTCTTTTGGTACCCGGGATCGAACTCAGGACCTTGCGCTTGTGTGGTAGGCGTGACACCACTGAGCTAAATCCCCAGCCTTTCACCTCGGTATTTCTTTCCCCAAATTTGAAGTTGATGAAGAAATAAGATTATGAAAGCAGATGGATGTACATCAAAAGCTGACAGAAATAAAAATGTCAGTGTTGTTAATAGCTAACTAGAAAGCATAGTTTAATGATACATTAGAAGGACTTGCTAAGGGCTGGGGATTTGACTCAGTGGTTCTGCTGCCTGCCTCGCAAGCGCAAAGACCGAGTTCAATCCCCAGTACCAAAAAAAAAACAAAAACTTTGGGCCGGGGATTTAGCTCAGTGGTTTCACTGCTTGCTTTGCAAGCGCAAGGATCCGAGTTCGATCCTTGGTACCAAAAAAAGAAAAGAAGGACTTGCTAGTATTTCACTCCTGAATGGATACAGACTTACCTGTTGGGCCACAGTCATCCCTGGACATCCAATATGTCCATAAGCCAGGCTTCAGAGCTTACTACACTACAGCAGACAGTGCAGGATGTCCTCTAAGCAGACACGTTGGAAGATGGCAGGGAAAGAGCTGAGTTGAGGTGGCCAGTCCATTGTACCTAACTAACCAACCAGGTAAAACAGTCCTCCTCTTACAGGGATGAATGCATGGATGAGGTGTGAGAAACAAGGTAGAAGTGTTCCTTTAGAATCTTAACAAATTCTAGGCCAGGGAAATGGAGATTCCCCTATACTTGTTCCAGATTTTTGTTCTTACAACCCTTTTAGCCCAAAATCTATATGACCATAGCTGGTTCATTCTTTCCCCTTGGGACAAGAAATCAGGCATTTATCAGAACATTCCTGGCCCTATCTTCATGAGTCCATTCTTTCAATAACAACCACTTTTCTTTTGTAGATTTGTCATACAAACAGTTTATATTTGACCTCAGAATATTTGAACACGGATTAGGATAGTCCATTAACTTTTAGACCACGATGCTGCCTAAATTGGGAATGTGCTCCATATTGTTTTCCATTGAAAACATGCTTGATTATATAGTCCAATGTAACCTACTAATGGTTTTACAATTGAATAAAATAATAACAAAAATATGTTCCTTTAAAATTTGTGATATCTAACATAATTAAAGTGGAAAACCCCAGCTAACATCACATTCAATGGTAAAAGTTTGAAACATTTTCCTCTAATATCCAGAACAAGAAAGATGTGTGCCTTTTCCTAATCAACATGGCGCTAGAAAGTCCTAACCCGAACAATTAAGCAGGAAAAACAAAAAGACATTCAAATAGAAAGGATCAAGGTATCTATTCACAATGAAATGATCTTATATGAAGAAAATACTAAAGATTCCACCAAAAAATTGTTAGAACTATACAAAAGTAATATACAACATCAGTTGTATGCCTTTACCTTATCAGTAAACAATCCAAACAGGAAATTAAGAAAACAATTCCATTCACAATAATGTTTTTAAAATGCTTAGGAATAAACTTAGCTGAAGAGGTAAAAGATTTGTATATTAAAAACTACAAAACAGCTGGGTATGGTGGCACAGCCCTGTAATCTCAGCACTCTGTAGGCTGAGGCAAAGAATCATTGTGAGTTTGAGGCCACTCTGGACCACATAGTGAGTTCAAGGCCAGCCTGAACTACATAGCAAGACTCTGTCTCAAACACACCAAAAAGAAGGGAAAAAAACCTACAAAACATTGCTGAAAGATTTAAAAACAGCCAAAAAAAAAAAAAAAAGATTTAAAAGCAAAAACAAATGGGAAAACAGCTCATGTTCATGGATTGTAAGACTTTCTATTGTTAAAATATCAATAATACCCTAAGTAATCTACAGATTCAATGCAATGTCTATCAAAATCCCCAGTGTTTTTTCTTTCAGAAATAGAAAACTAGCTGAGGATTTAGCTCAGTGGTTTTGCCGCCTGCTGCGCAAGCACAAGGACCTGAGTTCGAGCTCCAGTACCAAAAAAAAAAAAGAAATAGAAAAATATATGAGCAAAAACCATAATCAGATATATGATTGGCAAATATTTTCTCCCATTCCATGGTTAACTTTTTTTTTTTGGTACCAGGGATTGAACTCAGGTCCTTGCGCTTGTGAGGCAGATGGCCGAACCACTGAGCTAGATACCCTGCCCTCATTGTTTACTTTTTCACTCCATATAAGGCAAAAGATTTGAAGGATGTATCAATATCTTCTTACTTTTAGATATACACCATAGATACCAAAATATATACCAAGATATATGCCAATAAGCACATGAAAAGATGCTTAACATCACAAATCTTTAGGAAAATGCAAATCAAAAGTACAATAAAATATCACCTCATTAGAATGGTGATTTTAAAAAATGAAAAGAAATATTGGCAAAGATGTGAAGAAATCGCAGCCTTTGCGCATTGTCGATGAGAATGTAAAATGGTGCAACCTCTATGAAAAAAATAGTACAGGATTGTATGTAATTTCTGAACATATGCCAAAAATAATTGAAGTCAGGGTACTTAATAGATCATCATAAATGTGGGTTCATAGCAGCATTATTCACAATAGCCAAAATGTGGAAACAACCCTAACACTTACAAAATGAAGTTTATATACATACTCTAATAATATTATATATTTGGAAATGGCAACATTGCTAATATGTATGTATGTATGTACATATATTATAACCTAAAGAGGAAGGAAATTTTGACATAAGCTACAATGTAGATAAGACATGAAGTGCTAAGTGAAAAAAGTCAGTCACAAAAGGAAAAATATTGTATGATTCTACTTACATGAGGAACCTAGGATAGCCAAATTCATAGAGAAAGTAGGATGGTGGTTAACACAGGCTGGGAGAAGGGGAGAGGGAATGGAGAGTTATTGTTTAAATGGATCCAACATTTAAGTTTGGAATGATGAAAAAATTCTAAAGATGGATGATGGTACACAACAACATTAATGTAGTTAATGACACCCAACTATATACTTAAAAGTGGTTAAAATAATAAATGTTATGTTATGCATATTTTATACAATTTTTTAAAATCAAGAAAATAAGACTTCACATAACCAGAACATTACTGGATGAATGTCTTGCTGCAGATGGGAGTGGGTATTGCCTAGCTTTGAAGGAGCATGCCAGAATATGTATAGAATTTAGTCTGTCTTTGTCTACTTTGAGCTGCCACAGCAAGATAACATACACTGGTTGCTATGGCTTGTATCTATATGTCCCCCCACCCACCCAAAGACTCTTGTGGTAATAGGTGGGGCTTTTTGGAGGTGGCTGGAACTACAGTGTGTGACGCTGGAATTAAGGGTGTGATTACTAAATTAGTCCACTGATTGATTTAGCATAGTTCTGAATGTGGATAATGGGAATGCTCACCCTGGGTGTGAATGGCACCACCCAAAAGCCAGGTAGCCTGGAAGGGATAAAAGAGAGAGGCAGGCTTGCTGTTGTTGCTTGCTGCTTGTTACCTTCTGCCCCCCCCTTTATGCCATGGACTGTTTCTCCTCTGTGATGCCTCTCTGCCATGCCACCTTGCCTTAGAGCCAGCCAACTATGGAGTGGACTAGACATCTAAAACTTTAAGCTAAATAAACCTTTCCTCCATTAACTTGTGGGTGTTGGGTACTTTGTCTCAGCCATGAGAAAAGTAACGAAGACACTGGGTAAAAGAAATTAATTCATTCATGGTTCTGCAGACTGGTAAGTCCAAGGTTAAGGGCTGACATTTGATAAGGGCCTTCTAGCTGTGTCATTCATGACAAAAGGCAAAAGGACAAGAGGGCAAACTAGAGGGGAGCTTAGAAAATTTCCTTTTATAAGGAACTTACTCCCATAATTACAGTATTAATCCATTTGTGAAGACAGAGCCTTTATGACTAAACTCTTCTTAAATGGAGATCAAATTCCCAACACATAGACTTTGGAGAACACACTCCAACTACAGCAGACTCCAAGTGAAGGCCTAGGTTTAAGGAAACAAGACAGAGATGAACCAGTTAGACCAATAGTGAGTCAAGTTGAGGCTTTGTTAAACAATTTGAATAGAGAATACCTGCTATGGTTTGCATGGTGGATTAACTAACGGTCAACTTAGAATGCCCAGATGAACTAAATCAGTGTGGTTCTGGGCGTGGAAGACCCACCTGAGGATTTTTCCATGGCATAAAAAGAGAACTGGAGGGGAAGATGGCTGGCTGTTGATTTTCTTGGAGAAGCTTGCCTCAGCTGGTTTTCCTGATGCAAACTTGGCTGTTCTCATTGCCAAAGGATCTTGGGTCCTTGCTGTTGCTGGGCATGGCTGCTGTCCTCGGCAGGGGAGCTCTGATCTTTGCCTTGAGTGCTGCTTCCTGGCTCCAGTGTAGATTCCTCACCCTGGCTGCACAAATTCTTCACCCTGCTGGTGCGGGCCTTCTAGCTTCCACCACTGGCATTTGGGCCTTTCCAGTGCAGATCTCCTTGATATGGACAAGCATGAGATATTGCCTTGGGCCCTAGGCCTTTGGCTGGACTCATGGAGAACATTGCCTTGGATTCTAAGCCTTCAGCTGGACTTGTGCAGGACATTGCTGTGGGATCTAGGCCCTTGGCTGGATTCTTTTAGTCTCTAGTACATGGCTAGATCTCTTACACTCCTCTGCACTTGACTTTTTGGTTGACTATTATAAAATAACCCTATAAATTATGTGTCCTGTATTAATTCTATTTCCCTTGCAAACCCTAACTACAACAGTTTGGATATGGTTTGTGTGCCCCAAAGTTTTACATACCAGAGACTTGGTCCCAGTATGGTGATGATAAACCTCTAAGATGTGGGGGTACTGGCAGGAATTAAGTCATTGGGAGCATCACCCTCAGAAGGATTAATATAGTTCTCATGGGATCCTGGTTAGTTTCTGCAAGAGTGAGTTATAAATAGAGCAAACCTGGACCCTGAATCTCTCTTTAGCTTTGTCTTTCTATGTGACCTATTCTGCACATGCTCCCATCACTGTGATGAGACCCTCTCCATGAGACCTTCACTGGGGACAAGCCAAGCCAAGCCAGCACCTCGCTCTTGAATCCAGGCTTAGATACTTTGGTACAGCAACAGAAAAGGGACTCATACAATATTTATCCCCAGGACAGAATTATTTGTTGCAGGAAGAGATATTAGAATTTGTTTGTTGTTATTGTTTGTTTGAAAATGCTTTCAGAAAACCCAGACCTCATTTACTTTATGTCTTTATGTCTGGGACCCTAGAAAATAAATTCCAGATGATTGTATTTTAAAAAACAACATTGGGACTGGGGTGGCAGCTCAGTAGTAAAGCACTTTCGTGGTAAGTGTGAAGCCCTGGGATCATTCCCCAGCACAGCCACAAAACAAAACAAATAAAGAAACAAACAAGACTGAGGCAGAAAGCAAACAGTGTGTAGAGGTAAAAGCATTCAAATGTAGTTAACAGTACTTGTAAGAGAAAAGTGAGCCAACATAAAAAGCTGGCTAAACTGCTTAAAATCTTCATGAAAGAGTTTGGAAAGTACAGGGGATGTGGAGTCCTAGAAGCATATACCACTATTGCAGAAAAAAACATGGTGGAAGAAAATCATTCAAGATCTGAAAAGCAAACACAGGATGTGAAAAGTTGAAGCAAGCTTAGGGTTTGAGGATGAACAGATGGCAGAGGTACAGCCATCAAGGGATGCTTTCAGTGCAGTCTGTTGAGGGCAACTCCAGCTGAAACAAAAGTGAGGACTGGGGAAAACATGCAGCTTCCCAAGGTCCAGGGACAATTTCCAATGAATGCTGGTGATGGAACAATTGGAATGGGTTTCCTTGGGGATCTCTGCTGAATCCCAGGCCTGAGCAATTCTACTGTTACAAGAGGAGTACAGGCTAAAATGCCTCTTAGGGAGAGAATGTGGAGTCTATCACACTGGACAGAGCACTGGGTGGCCAGGAACACAAGGGGAAAGTGAAATTAAGAAGTTTTATATCAGCCAAATGGCTAATAAGGAAATCTCAAATAAAATATGCCAATCTCTCGCCATGCACTAAACTAAAATCAAAATGGATTAAAGATCTAAATATTAAAATAGAAACGCTGAACCAGCTGGAACAGAGGTTAGGTAGAACCCTTGAAGTCATCGGTGTAGGAAAAGATTTTATGAACAAAACCT
>NW_004624759.1:22103146-22116104 GCF_000247695.1 Heterocephalus glaber
ATGCCAACTGGAAAAGGTTAGGAGTGTTTCAATTGCCAACCTCCAAAAGAGACTTCTTCTAGGTAGATTAAATGCATAGTTCTCTAATTCAACTTTTGATGAGGTCATAGTTGCCAGATAGCTGACTTTGACTAGCTTTCTGGAAGGGCTAGAAACAAAAAGATTTCTCAACCTATTCTCCATCTCTGATATCCTACAGTCTTGTCTTTGGTAATCATAAACTTTTAGACTAGGCTTTGGGTATCTAGACATATCAAGAGGTGGGGCTGGGTAAGGGACAACTTCGAATTACTTGAGTTTCCAAATGTAGTAGGGATGGGACTATATAATGACAGTCTTGTGACTCCTATTTACTCTTTGGAGTCTTTAAAAGGGAGGTACAGTAGAATCTTACTGTTGAGCAAATTCAATGTTTGAGGTCTTAAAAGAACAATACTTTTCCAGTGGACATCAGCAAGAGGGCATTTGATGGAAGGGGTACTAGTCTGAGAGCCCTCAGGCAAACTGAACATAATAAGAAATCAAGGAGATAAAACTTTAGATTTTACCTAAACATTTTTTACCTTTTAGTCTCCAAACTTTATAAGAACAAGGGAATTCAATTTTTGGACTGTAATTTTTCTCTGAGTTGTCATAATAGGAGGGAGAGTATGTTTAAGTCTCTGTGTTGTAGATATATAATTTTTTTAAAGTGTGATAAAATATACATAACATAAAAACTTGCCATTTTAAGGGTGTAGTTTAGTGACATTAAGTGCATTCCATTGATGTGTGTATTAGCTAGGGCTTTCCAAAGAAACAAAACCAATAGGGTATTTTTATTATATTTAATAGGAATTTATAGTTGATTTAATAGGAATTTATTAGAAGAAATGGCTCACATGTTTATGAGAGCCAGGAAGTCCTATGATTTGCCATCTGAAAACTGGATCAGGAAAGCCAGTTGTATAATTCAGTACAAGGCCCAAGGCTTCAAATTGGGAAGGATAGGGTGGGTGATAAGTCCAGGAGTTCAAAAGCCTGAGAAGCTGGTGCACTGCTGTTCAACCGCAGCAGAAAACAGATGCCCAAATGCCCCGGGCTACCTGCTCGCTCGGGACCCCTCCTGCCTCTCAGGAGCTTTCCTATCAATAAATATCTTCCTACTTTTAACCTCTGTCTTTCCTAGGACTCATTCTTCGATTTCTAGAGAACAAGAACCCAGCATATCATACAGTTAACAGGTTGGGAGATATAACATTTCATATTTCCCCCTACATTATTGGAGGTCCCACCAAGATAATAATTAATAGGAGGTAAGAATTTACTGCTATTGATTGCTAAATTATATTAAGTAACCAAAATTGTCCTTCTTGTTTGTCATTGCTTGTTCCTCTTGTAAATGCTTTGTACTTGAGGTGTACTTGAGTACTTTGTACTTGAGTTCTTATACATTGTGGTTTTGTTAAAATGATGTTTCTGTAAGAGGATATTTTACTTTTGTAGGCAAGGTTTTATGTTTCTGTTCTATATTGATTGCTTGATTGATTTGTTAGACAGTGCTGAGGAAAAGCAATGTTAGATTGTCATCTAATGGCCTTTACTAATAATTACAAGTAAATTAGAAAATGTAGTAAAAATAGGCCTCTCTGTAAAATCTAGTTTATAGTTGAAAAATATACGTGCTTATTGATAAAATGCAGGACCCCACCTGTCAATTAATAAGGCACTAGGCTGGCAGCTGCTCTTAAGACTGGGGGACAGGTTTCACTGAGCAGTCTGGCCCAATCCTTCTCGATATTCTAGAGATAATGTTGAGCCAGCTCTGCCTCAGTTTCCTTTATGGTCTGATCTTCCACTGGTGGGGAGGTAGTCTTAGCTCTTGAGATTCCCCACTCTAGCCTTTCCAGGCTAAGAGTGACAACTCAGGGGCAAGTTGTCTCAATAACTCACCAAGAGTATGAGAAGAAAATATCTCCTTTCCTGGTCTCATTCCCAATCTCTCCTGCCAATCTTATACTCTCCTTTATAGAGGCATTTGGTTTAGGGGAGACTCTCTCTCTCTTCATTTATGTATGAGAAAACACTCTTGCTAATAAATTGTAGACTAAATGCTGACAAGACAGGCAGCTAGATTCCTTTCAGGAGACAGATCTCTGATTTTGTGGAACTAATGCAAACTGGCTTGACAACTGAGAGGTTGTGGCCAGGGCTACTCTCTGGCAGATGCTTGAAGGTCCTCCAGTGGAAACTGGCTCCCAACAGCCTGAATGGGTAATCAGTAGAAAAATCTCCACATAACTGCTGTTCCCTAACTGGACTCCTCAGTGAGGTGAAAGGTAACCCTTCCAGTGATCATCAGATATCCTCTGTCTCAAAGTGACCTGAAATGATGCCGGTAGGGCCCTTCTCAAACGTCCATTAATTAAGAGTTGAGCTACAGAATGGGACTATTCTCTCTCTCTGCTAGTAAGATAGACACAAATAGAAAACAGTGACTCAGGAGAGGTTGTTTGACAAATCTTTAATAGGCTAGAAACTCTGAAGCTCTTGGGAATTAACTTTAGAACTCTTTGGCTGCTTTACTACTAGCCCGCACGGAGTCTCTAGGAGGCCTTACATGGAACAGCTAACAGAGAAATGGTTTGCATTTGTGCTTTGCTAACTAGGAATAAAAGGGATCCCAACCAGCTTTTCTTTTCTTCTATGTGCTTGTGGAGACCAAATGAATGTGCCCTGTGAACTTTGAACAATGTGTACTCTTTGTCTTGCTGCTGGAGGTTACCTAGGTGATCAGATAGCACAGATGTCTTGGTGGTTTTCTTCTCTTTTTTTTTTTTTTTTGGTATGGGGATCAAATCTTGGCAATTTTCTTTGCTGGTGAAGATCCCCTGAGGCTTTGGTCTGCTTCTGTCTCTAAAAGCGATCTCTTTCGCAGGAAAAAGGCACGGCCCTTTAATCTATCTGCCTCATTCTCTCTCAAAGATCTAGAAAACAGTGACTTAGGTACTTTTGATTATTGATTTGGCTAACAATGTTTCCTTCAAAAAGACATGATTTTACAACTAAAATCAATTGTATCTTGGGCTTTTGAAATTCATTCAGGAGTAAAAACACAAGTTGCCTGGGGAAGATAAGATTGCGAGCTGTTGCAAGCTGGTAAAGGGTGGCTACTCCAGTCCAATTTACCTCCTGGGCTCTCTCCAGATGGCAGCCACTTGCCATGGAGCTGTGATCCTAGAGGACGCTCTAGGAGCATAAGGAATCAATCAGAATAATAGGGATGCCTTGTTTCTGTTTGTTTTTTCCAGAATGTGGGAATGCCAAGTCAAAGTCTCTTACTCCTTTGGAATATATTCTTAAACACTGGCAGAAGTTCTATCCTCACATACTGAGCAGAACAGCCTAACATTCTTCTGCACCTGTGCATGGCCTGCCTATCCTCTAGAGCCAGAATGGAATGCAGAAGGAAGTATTAATTATGATGCCATTTCACAACTAGAATTATACTGTAAAAAGAGAGAAAATGGTCAGAATTGCCTTCTGTCCAGATCTTTTTTTGCATTAATAGATAATCTTGATTTGTGTTCAAAGTGTAAATATAAGCTGCAGGAAGACCAGACTCCTCTGGTCCTTATCATTAAACCTGAGGCTTTCTGCCCTCACCTTTTGGACCCTGAGGACACAGTTTCTGAGGCAATCCCAGTGGAAACTCTACTGCCAAACTTGAAGTTTTTCCCACTTGCCCTTTACTGCCTGAGATCCCTCCCCCTTATCCTTTAAAATCTAAGGGTGAAATTCCCAAGCCAGCTATAATTAAAACCTCTACAGAACTATACCCACCCATAGCTAATTTTGCCTCTCAAAGACAATATCCCTTCCAGGAAGTAAATGGCAAATATGGGACTACCTATGTTCATGTGTCTTTTTCTCTCAGTGAGTTAGGACAGATCAAATGAGATCTAAAAGTTTTCAGATGATCCTGATATGAACACTGAGGTCTTTGGAGAATTTACTTAGATCTATGGACTAGGTTAGAAAGACATAATTTTGCTCTTAAATCAAACATTGATTTCTAATGAGAGACAAGTAGTATTACAAGCTGCTGCTACATATAGAGACAAATATTATCTTAATTTTAGAAGCTCAAAAGACAAGCAGCCAAGGGAACAACTGGTTCCTACTGGAACACAAGCAGTTTCTATACAAGCCCCTACTGGCCTGTCAATCAGATAGATTAAAATAGAAGACATTTTCAGGCATGTATTCCAGAAGATCTAAGAAAGATGAGAACTAAGCCCTTCAGTTACTTTAAATTGTCAACTATTTATCAGGAAAAAAAATGAGGACAGCCAATATTTTGGCCCTGGCCCCTCAAGGTCAACAAAAATCCAGGACACAAAGGAACCTTTCCTAAAGGATCCTACCTCTTTGGCAAGTCACTCAACCTCCTGAGCAGGGAGACTGCTGGGCACCAGAGAACAAATGTACCATGTCGCAAAGGAGGGTCACAAAGAGTAAAAAGTCTCCCATGCTTTCACTGAAAGCAACATGGTCAAGCAAGTCAGTGACCCATCATGATGGCTGACACTGACAAAGGAGCTGGGAGACTCCATCCATGGTTCCAAAATAATGCCTGAGGAGACTTAACTGACCTTGGTAGAAAGCAAGAGGTTCATATTACTCGACACAGGTCTCACTTTAACTTGGTCTTAAACACCCAGCAGAAAAGAATAACCAAAAGAGGTATAAAATAATGCCATAATAATAAAGCTAGATATAAAAAGGGTAGTCCAGTCAATGACCCCTTCTGGCAGTTTCTAGCTACACCAGTATGGTAGAATCTGTAATAGCCAGCAGGTTATAATCATAATTTCAATTTCTAAGTGTGACTTTCTCCCCAACCTGCCCTTCCATTCTAGTGTGCTCATGCTTAGATTATACATGCTCTAATTTCTTAAAAGTTTTGTTTATTCTTGCCTAGAGGCTGCCATACTCCAGTCATACAAATGGAACCAATGACAAAAGTGCTAGAATTCTTTTACCAGGATCCACCAGATCGACCTTGTAAACAACTCATAACTGCTAAATTACTTCTACGATGGATTCTGGAGTTCCCTGGGACTTCTCCTTATCCTCCCTGTGGAAGGCTATTACTAGCTCTTCCTGGTGGAAACATCTGTTGGTTATACCCAATATTTCCATTGATCTTATTGTTTGGCCTATGTATACTTAACTGTCTTTCTGGCCTTTTCTCCTCCAGATTCAAAGCTATACACCTCCCCATGATGGAAACTCATGATGCTTATCGAGGACCTTTAGACAGACCTTCTGATGGATATCCCTCACTGCCACCCACAACTATGACCCCCTTCAGCCTGAAGTAGTTTGAGCAGTCATCACCCCTTGCCCCCTCACGGCATTTTGGGATACTTCTTCAGAGGGGGTAATATTATAGATAGATGAGCTAGGTAGAAATATTATAGGCAGTCAGATAGGGCTAAGTCCTCGAGAAGGCCAGGACAAAGGTGAAACGAACCACAGCACCACATCGATTAGACTTCCTGGCTGTATGTGCAGAAAGGGACAGACCAACCTAAGCCAAGGGGATTTGGTGGAAGGTTATTGGGGGCTCTTGGTATTGTAGACAGCTAAGTTAGTTATAGATATTGTTTGTTTGGGGGTTTTTGGTACTGGGGATCGAACTCAGGTCCTTGCGGTTGCGGGGCATGCGGCAGAACCGAGCTGAATCCTCAGCCCAGTTAGTTATAGATATTACAGCTGGTTATACAGGGCGGGGGTTCAAGGTCTTAACCCAGCCTCTCCAGGAAATATCCCTGACCTCCACCCTTACTGAAAATCCTTGTACGCCTGCTTGCTACATGACTTGCTTCCCAATTGGACCACATTTACCTGAGTGACTATACTTGTAACCTTATTGGATGTTCATGGCTGTGGCCCATGTTGTACCCACGTGGGTTTCACCCTATAAAACTTCCCTGTAAAGTGGGGTCTTTGGCTACCGCTCCATACCCCTCCTGCCCCTCAGGAGCTTTCCTATCAATGAATATCTTCCTCCTTTAAAAAGAAAACAGATGCCCCAACCCCAACCAGAGAGAGTGAATTCACCTTTTTTCCGCCTCTCTGTTCAGGTCCTCACTGGGTTGTATGAGGCTCACCCACACTGAGGAGGACCATCTTCTTTTCTCCAATGCAATGCTAGTCTTTCCCAGAAACACCCTCATAGACACACCCAGAAATAACATTTTATCAGCTATGTGGAACTCCTTTAGGCTAGTCATAAAATTAGCCATCCCTCCAGGGATTTAGCTCAGTGGTTCTGCTGCCTGCCTTGCAAGCACAAGGTCCCAAGTTCAATCTCTGGTACCAAAAAAAAAGAAAAAGAAAAGTAGCCATCCCAATGCAATCATCACCACTGTCTCTAGAGCTTTTTTCATCTTCCCAAATGGAAACTCCATAACCATTAAACAATAACTTCTTCCCCTCCTTCCCCCATCCCCTGGCAATGACCTTTCTACTTTTCTGTCAAGTTAGAGTTGATTAGTCTAGGTCCCTTATATAAGTGGAATCATACAACATTTATCCTTTTGTGTCTGCCTTCTTTCACTTTAATTTCTTCCAAGTTCACTCATGTTCTAGCATGTGTCAAAATTTCTTTCCTTCTTATGGTTTGATAAAACTCCATCCTGATTTTCTTCTAAATCTATCCCAGCCTTCAGATATGATTTTCCAGTCTATTATGAATTCTCCATCTAAGATTAAAGACTTTTCTCAGTAATTTCTTGAACTTGGTTCCTTCTGGAGAATCACCTTCACCTACTGAGATTTTTAAAATCTGATTGCATTGTGCTAAATCCCAGATAATCTCCCCGATCTAGCAATAATAAGACCATTCTCTTTTCTATTCTTCTCTTTAAAAATTATTCCTCAAGGATTGTTAACAGGGAACACAGATACACAGAGAAAGGAAACTTGCACTGCACAATAACAGAAATAAGTATCTGAGTTTAGAGCCTGTAATTGTTGTAATTGGTAAGACTTGAAGTAAGTTATAGGACAATTTTGATTTTTTTTTTTTTTTTAGTACCAGGGATCGAACTCAGGGCCTTGTGCTTACAAGGCAGGCATCGTGCCACTGAGCTAAATTCTTGGCCCTTGTTCTGTTTTTTGAGACAAGATCTCACTATGTAGTCCAGGCTGGCTCATGGAGATATCAATTATGTCAAACCCTCACTCTCTCATAATGTTAAAACTAAGAGTTGGTGTAATTTTCAGACATAAAAGGAAGTCACCACAGAGCCAAGTTCATGAATGAAGAACAAAGAAAACTATATTTATCATTTTTCTGTTACTATAACAAAAACACCTGAATTTGGGTAATGTATAAAAAAGAGATTTATTTAGCTCAAAGTTTTGGGGGATGAAAGTTCAAACAGCATAGCACTAGCTCTGATAAAGGCCCCTGGCTGCATCACATCATGGGGACTGGCATAGTGATGGGAGTACCTGTGACAGGGACAGAGCCCATGAAGAAATAAGAAAGTAGATACAGAGGCTACACCTGAGAGCCTGGGAGGGGCTACACCTGCTCTTTTATAACAATTCTTTTTTGAGAATTAATGAGGGCCCCACCAAAGAAATATCAATTTTTTTTTTTGAGGGAACTGGCTCCAGTGACCTACTGCTAGGCTCCACTTCATAAACATTCTACCACTTGTTAATATTGCTACACTAACACCACACTTCCAACACAGGAACCTTTGGGGAACACACTTAAAACATATCCACACCATAGCAAAGAACTATCTGTAATTCTACACAAACCTGAAATAGACAAGTGCTTTCTTTTATAATGCCAGGCCTGGTTGCTGCATTTCACTATACCAGTATGTGGCTGTTTGGTTAAAGCCACAGTCTACAAGCTCTATGTGCTCATCATCTCAGCCTTGTTACTTCCTGCTAGAGACAGATTATTCATAGTCCTATAATTTGAGCTTCCCTAGACTCAAATTTAGCCTGGAGAAAAAAACCAAAGAAGTTCAGATTTTAGACTGGAGGGTGCAAATCAAGGAATATATATCAAAATGACAGTAACAAAGGAACAATCCTCTGGCTTTATGCCCTGTTCAGTCTCTCTCTTCTCATTCAAGATGTCTCCATGGTAACTCACTTGTGCCTCCAAACAGCCATCCTGGGCCCTGTGGGAGATTGGATTACTGCTCTCAATTCTTCACTCTCTCCCTGCAATAGAACGAAATATCCACAGGCTTTGCCATGTGACTTTTCAGGGTCTCCCATTGAAGAAGACAGAGTATAATTTCATGACCCATGGACATTGGACTTAACTATGTGATTTGTTTGTCAGTGAAATAGTAATGGATGTGATCTGAGTAGAGGTTTTTAATGTGCTTGCATAGCTTAGCTTGGTTTCTTGAACTTCTGCCATCAGCTTAGAGAAGCTGCTGGTCCTGACATGAGAAATTTGTGGGGCAGACTTGGCCAGAATCACAAGCTAAAGCAGAACCACCACAGCTGACTTGAACACCTACAGGTAAGATACATAAATTTGGTGTGGATGTTGTAAGCCACTGAATTTTGGGGTGTGTGTGTGTGTGTGTGTGTGTGTGTGTTAGTATAGCCTCATTGGAATAAAACATGACTGACCCAGACTCCCTCTTTTTCTCATCCCCAGTGTGTACTATGAAGCTCCCATGTTGTTATGGTTTAGCTCTAAAATGTCCTCCAAATTCTCATGTGTTGGAAGGTGATTGGATCATGGGAGTGCTATACTCATCAGTGGATTTACCCACTGATGAGTTTAGTAGCTGAGTATGCTGTTAGGAGGTGGAGCCTGGTTGGAGGTGGGTCACTGGGGGTGTGACCTGGAAAGGTGTGTACTTGTCCCAGGTCCTCTCTTCTTGCTCTGCTTCCTTGCCACCATGTTCTGAGCACCTTTTCCTCCATTGTGCCTCTCTGCCATCCTGTTCTTGTCTTGGAGCCAGATGTCCATGAACCAAAACTGTGAGCCAAAATAAATCTCTCCTCCTTTAAGTTGTAGGTATTGGGTATTTTGTCCCAGCAATGAGAAAGTGACTAAGACATATGTCATTCCAATAATCATTCCTCACTAAACATACTATGACTCATGCTACACAGGTATCTATCCTGCTTGCTGAGACTGGTGTCCCACCTTGGTCATCCCTGTAACATCTTCCATATCTCAGGAGTTAGAGACAAAGTACAGCTCCCTTGGTTGCTGCTCAACTGAAACACCTTCATCCAACCCGGGTTAAAAGCTATGAGGCCATAAAGTGGAGCCACTGTGCTGTTATTTATAGCTCTTAAACCTGACTAATATTTTTTCCTTGCAATGTAGGACCCCTTGCCTCAGGAAACTGAAACAAGACAGCCAAGTCTAAAGATCACTTGAGACTCTCTCCAGAGGGCTGTATTCAAGCCCTTGCTCCTCATCAACCCAAACAGTATTTATGGGTTAAGCACAAGTTCCCTTTCTGGGATGAGTTACTTTCCTCCCAGAATATCACTGGGAAGGTTAAGGTAAAGTCATTGTTCTTTCATAGGCTGTGGGTTACATCCTGGGGACAAGACGACAATCTCTGTGCACCAAGCACCGGGATTTTTTGAGAGAAGAGTCCCTAGCATCCCATGCGGAGAGTCACATGAGCTCTATAACTTAAGCCTACATCCTGGGACTTCACCTAGGATAAGTGGCTGGTAAGGGGTATTTCACTGTTCATTCTCCAGAGAAGATAATATTATCAGAGTAGTCCTGGAAGACCCATTCATCAATTTATCCAACAAATACTTATTCAAGGTAACAAAGATAAAGTCTCTGCCCTCATGAAGCTAACATTCCTTGGAGGAGAAAGGGAAAGAAACAGAAAGTAGAGAGATAAATATATAAATATATCATTTTAAGTAGTGATAAATGGTATTTTTGGAAAAAAAAAAAAGGTAAATGTTGGAATATGTAGGGTTCTTTTATATACAACAGAGAGAAGACATTTCTGAGAATATATAGACACCCAAATCCAGGGATCCACCTGATCAAGAGAAGGACCAAGCCATTAGAAGTTTTAAGGAAGAAGAATCTAGAATAGAAAAAAGAAAAAGAAAAACGAAATGTAAGGGTCCTGAAGCTGGAGCTAAACCAAAAGACCATCACAAAAGTCAGTGGCTGGAGGACAGTAGACCAAAAAGAATAGAAACAGTAGGTTGCAGGGACCTGGCCCCTGTCTCTGTAGCAGGGCAAGTCTCAGCTAAAGCTGCATCTCTGAATCGGAAGGAACCAGATCATCATGGCTGAGTTGAAGTCAAAGACTCGGAGTGAGCTGACAATTTATTTTGTGCTGTGCATGATTTCACACAGTTCTATGGCCAAGATATCAATTACAGTACTTTGTGTGGAAGGAGGAAAACGTACATGAGTATTTCTTAGCACTTGAAATTTGCAACCATCTTTTTTTTTTTTTGGTACCGGGGATCAAACTATGGTTCTTGCTCTTGCGCAGCAGGCGGCGAAACCACTGAGCTAAATCCCTGGCCTTGCAACCATCTTTTGAGGGAAACTTTTAAGTTTTTAAAATAAATCTTTCCCAATTTCTAGGATGAAAATGATCACCTGCAATCAAACTGTGCCTATATCATAATTGTTAATCATTTTATTTATGGAGACTGTCGACCTGACACAAAAGTAGACCAAGTAGTGTAATGAGCCTCCCACGTGACTGTCACCTAACCCCCATCAATCCATGACAATCCTGGATAGTCATCCACTCCCTTATCCACTTCCTCTACTCCCACATTGTTCTGCAGCAAATCTCGGACATGACATCATTTCATCTATAAATATATATTTCTCTAAAAATAAGTTTTTAAAATATAGCTATGTACGATTATACCTAAAATATAATAGCATTAATTGTCCTGTCGGTAGTCATATTTCTAATTGTTTCACAAATGCTATAAATTTTTCTTTTTTTGCTTTGTGGGTTATTTTACTGGGGTCCAAATAATCTCCACACATTGCAAATGGCTACTGTGTCACTTTAATCTCTTTTAATCATAAGTTCTTCCTCTACTTCTTTTTCATAACACTTAAAATTTATCTGCTGAAGAAATCAGTTTATCCTGTATCATTCTATGTTACAAAAAATAGCGTCTGTTTTTCCATTCCTCTCTTACCACAACAATCAACACAGAAGACTTCTGTGACCTCAAAAGATGTGGGGGTTTCTCCTCACCAAAGTAAGCAAGCAATGCTGCTGCAGCAGATACCAGCTGGGTGTCCTCAAGTTCAATTCAGTTCTGACACTACCTGAAGATAACATCAGATCCCACAGGTTGAAGGCTCAGTCCGAAGACTGTTCCCTCCAGACTGTAGATGCCAGCCATAGGTATCAGATTGTCTTTACCATGCTTCTGATCAAACAACCGTACATCAGGTTCCCACAGGGCCGGGGATTTGGCTCAGTGACACCACACCTGCCTTGCAAGCACAAGGTCCTGAGTTTGATCCCCAGTACCACAAAAACAAAACAAAAAAACACATCAGGTTCAAACAACCCCTCTTAACATCTGACTCATTTGCTTGAGCAATTCGCAGGCTTATTGTAAACTTACAGGAGTAGATCTATTATGTGGGGCCCAGAAGGGAGGTTGGGGAGACTGCCGCTGAGATGTGAGACTGTCAACTTATGCAAGGTCTTGGAGGCTATGGTAAGGAATATATTCATATGGACAAACAAAATCATTGACCAATTTTAGCAAGACCTAAAGCATGGCATTGAAGAAGTTAGATGTGCATGCAAAATGGTTCAAAGCAGCAGATTTTGTCATCGCATCACTGTCACAATAGCTACAACATGGGAATAATCTAAATGTCCATCAATTAATGAAGGCATAAGAAAGTGCAGTATATATATACACAATGGATTGTTATTTAGTTTTAAAGGAAGAAGGAAATCCTGCAATATGCAACAACATAGAGGAAACTCAAGGACAGTAGAGCAAGTGATATAAGCCAGTCATGGAAAGATGAATACATCATGATTCCACTGATTTACCATACCTTAAAACAGTCAAACCTGTAGAATCAATGAGTAAAAGGTGGTTTCCAGGGACTGGGGAAAGAGGAGAATGAAAAGTTGCTAATCAACAGCACAAAGTTTCAATTAAGTAAGAAATTAAGTAGAAAGCTGGTGCACATTCTTTAAATATGTTAACCCATTTACTGTAGTGTGCACCTGTAAGTCCCAGCTACCTAGAAGGCTGAGAAAGGAGAATCACTTGAGCCTAGAATTTCAAGGCCAGCCTCAGTGACACAGTGAGACCCCATCTCAGAAAAAGTTGTTTAGAGAGTATATTTCATGTTATGTGTTCTTTTTTTTCTTTTTTCTTTTCTATTTTTTTTTAAGGGGATGGGGTGAGCCAGGGACTTGGTATATAGTTCAGACTGGCTTTGAACTCACTATGTAGCCCAGGGTAGCCTCGAACTCATGGTTATCCTCCTGCCTCACCCTCCCAAGTGCTGGGATTACAGGCATGAGCCACCACACCTAGCATGTTATGTATTCTTAACAGAAGAAAATACAAATTGTTTTGAAAAGTAGCAGGATTTACTGGGCAAGATCCACTGTGGAATTCTGAAGGAGCCAATGAGCCTCATTATCAATCTGGGTCATCTAGAACCACATTCAGGTGTCCTCCAAAAGGAAGGCTTGAGGTAAATGAAGGTTGTACAAGTTGTGCTTATAGTAATTACATGCTCCTGACCCCTTGACATCCCCTCCCATCTTTGCCTCTTTTACCTCTCTGGGTATTGATAGGTCTCCCACTACCTCAGCAGCTGTTATGTATAGTAGCTGCCCTCTTCCTATCGTGCCTTGCCCCCTCCCCTGTGTGACATCATGCCAAGATGGTTGCTCCCACCAAAGAA
>NW_004624759.1:22116854-22205147 GCF_000247695.1 Heterocephalus glaber
AAGAAAGAAAGAAAGAAAGAAAGAAAGAAAGAAAGAAGGAAGGAAGGAAGGAAGGAAGGAAGGAAGGAAGGAAGGAAGGAAGGAAAGAAAGAAAGGAAAGAAGGAAGAAAGATGGCATGTATAAAGACCTGACACTAGCAGTAGGACATAGATAGATAGCCGTGTGTGTGTGTGTGTGTGTGTGTGTGCGTGCGTGTGAAGCGATATCTGCTCCCACTGCCCTATACCTTGCAGAGCTGTTGAGGTCACCAGTGTCCCTGAATTTGGGTTCCGAATTTCATGATCATGTGCTCAACAATCTCAGTATTCCTGGGAGCACTGGATTGCCATACTGTTGAGCCCCCAAGTTGGTTCTTAGTCCTTTGCGTTCAGCTAGTAGTTGGACACCTTCAATGGGAGAAATGATGTGTGAGCCTTTATCTGTTCCCTGTTCAGATGTGGGTCCTAAGGTCCTTTCCTGGCAGGCTAACTGTGACCAAGAAGAAGGTACACTGTATACACTGAGCCACCATGAAAAGGGTCTGAAATCAGTCACACTGCCATAGGCATAGAGTCTACTATGTTTGAGATCCACACACCCCTAACCCACAAGCATGTGCCAAGCTCTGAGCCTCTGGCCTCTACTGCCATTTTAGTTCCTGCTGTGAGCCAGGAATTCTCCTCTCCACAGGCTTTGCTCATGTCTGACATCTTGCCCTCCAGAATTTACCAATTCTGAGCCTGATTCTCCAGTATTTCCACTAAATCTGATAGTTCACACAATGTTCTTCTCTACAATTCTCTCTTCATCACATCAGAGTTAGTTTCTAATCCTTGCAATCAAAAATTCTTAATTAACCAAATAGTTTCTCTAGTGTGAGAAACTGAAAGTGTAAATAAGGATTAAAATGATTAAAAGGAATAATTGATAATTTGAAATAGGAAGTAAAGGTCCAAAGGGGTAGGGGTGGGACGGGAAGGGGAAAGGAAAAATGATGAGAAAAGAAAAAAATGGAAATGAAGTCTATGTAAATAGGGAAGGGTGGAGGGGGTAAAGGGCGCACAGGTAATGGGGAAAAAAATAAGAACCAAGATACATCATGTACAGGTACAAGCACCCAATGATAAATGTAAACGTACTATATACCTAAAACGTACCAATAAAAGAATTTAAGGAAAAAAAAATCCTAATTTTCATACTCTCAAGAAGGTGAGTGGCCCAAGGCTACCTAACTCTCTGAGGTGAAAGAGGTAAAGGTAAAGATCTATGAGGACATTAAATGAAGAAGTACATAGATTATTGGTAGAATTTAATCTGTCATTTACTTCTCTTATGTGAGAGGCTAGATATGCCCATTCCAGGCCTTGCATTGAAATTAGGCAACATGGATAACCATGGAAGTTGTTCTAGAGATATACGGCATAGGCATACAAAGGCTGTATGCCTGGGACATTCAAGAATCTGCCAATAAGCTCCTAGGCATCTTCATAGATTCTAGACCATTTGGAATAAATCAATTCTTACTATGGCAGAAACAATGCCCCACCCACACTCGGCCTGCTTCTTAATGGCTGAGAAGGCCCTGGATACCCCTTATAAATGGAGCTGAACTAATCTCACTGATATAGGAGGCCACTGGGACTTCTCCCCAAGCAAGCTGAGTGCCAAAATGTATTTAGCCCATGGAAGACTATACCATTTGTCTCTGCCCGGGATACAGCTTCTTAGCAAAAGAAAGTTCTCCCACTTTAGAGGCAGAAGGCCTTCATGGATTAAGAACTTTGGAATCAGGCACCAGGTGCAAATCCTGGCTCTTTGGCTTATTCGTTACATTACCATGGGAATGTTACTTTACTTCTCTTTGCCTCAGATTCCTCATAAAACCTAGGAATAGTCAGGTGTGGTGGCGCTCCCCTGTAATCTCAGCACATGGGAGGCTGAGGCAGGAGGATGGCTACAAGTTTGAGGTCAGCCTGGGCTCCATAGTAAGTTCAAGGCCAGCTTGAACTACTAAAAACCCTAGGAACAATAATATCATGCATGAGGCTCTGGGTTCAATCCCTAGTGCCAAAATAGTAATAATAATAATAATAATAATAATAATAATAATAATATCTAATTGTAGGATTGTAAAAACTAAATGAGTCCAGAATGTAGGTTGCCTCTGACATATAAACATAAAGCATTTTGAACACTTTAAACCTGCTCTAGACTTTGAAGGAATATCACCATCATATAAATAGAAAGATTCTGTACTATGTTCTATTTAGCATGTTAGCACACTGTTCTCCCATTTCTGAAAATTGCATCATAGGTGCTTTCTTAATTAGCTATTACCTGATTCAGTCTGGACTTGCAACTGTTGTATCCATGGAGATTTTTACACAAGATGCAAACACTACATACACTCAGTATCTTCCAGAGAATTTACAACCAAACATTAATATACACAAAGACACATAATTTTATTAGAAAGTTATTCCCTCTTATTTTTTCTATATTCTTCACTAAGGCATTATATTGATTTTTATTTTTTATTTTTTATTTTTTGGTACAGGGGATCGAACTCAGGACCTTAAACTTTCGAGGTAGGCAGTAGAACCACTCAGCTAAATCCCCGGCCCTAATTTTTAATGATAAAATTTTATTTTAAAAAGAAAACATTTAAAGTTATATATGTAATATGTATAATTATCTACAATTTTCATTTCAGAGAAATATAGGGGACATTAAAAAACATTTGTTATCAAAAAGATATTTGAGGGCCAGGGATTTAGCTCAGTTGTTCTGGTGTGAGTTCAATCCCCGGTACTAAAACTAAATAAAAATAAAAATAAAAAAAGATATTTGAGTTTGGTAAAGTGGAAAAACACTGCTCTACCAGGCACATTTTTTAAAGTAAGTTTTAAGTTGAAACAAACATACATACAGAAAAATATACAAATCATGAATGAATGAATTTAATGAATTTTTATAAATAACCCATTTCTTGCCCAATTTATACATGTATAAGTTAAATTTTGATGTTACCCATCTTTTCTGATGGACTCTAATTTTGGTTTTGGTGGTCTTGAGGGGATGGAAGATGCAAACTCTAAAGAACCAGTCTCACCTTTTCCTGGTACTTCTGAGATAAAGAGGAATAAATTTTGGAGCCAGGTATAGTGACATATACCTGTAATCCCAGCACTTGGGAGGCTGAGGCAGGAGGATTCCCACAAGTTTGAGGCCAGCCCAGGCTACATAATGAGTTCAAGGCCAGCCTGTACTACATAGCAAGATCCTGACTCACAAAACCAAAAACTAACTTAATTAATTAATTAATTAAAAGTACCTTATTTTGTAAAGTTGGGGGCTTGTTATTATTCATAGTAATCACTAATAATAAATCTATGTGAGGGCCGGGGATTTAGCTCAGTGGTTTTGCTGCCTGCTGCACAGGCACAAGGACCCGAGTTCAATCCCCGGTACCCAAATAAATAAATAAATAAATAAATAAATAAATAAATCTATGTGAAAAAACTAAACTAGCTTTGGACTGCAAGTCAGGATATGCATCGGAATGGACACTACCATGAAGGAGCCACATAATCTTGAGCAAGTCACTAACATGGCTAGATCTGTTTCTTTTGAATACAAAGGAGGACAGATTTAGGCAGTACCTTCTTTTGTTGATTCTAAGTGCCCCTTTTTCACATTCTAATGTTTCTGAACTTGAGTTGTATCTTTTTTTGTTTTTTTGTATTTTGAGACAGGGTCTTGCTTTGTAATTCAGGCTGGCCCTGAAATCATTATGTACCCCAGGCTAGCCTGGAACGCTGGGCGATCCTCCTGCCTCAGCCTCCCAAGTGCTGGGATTACAGGTGTGTGCCACCACACCTGGAATGAGTTGCATCTTATAACCAATAGTGTATTACAATTATTATTACCAGACTTTTCTCGTTGACTGTTTTTAGAATCTATTATATATTAGATTCAACTAAACACTATATATAGCTCTACAAGCAGCTACATAATAATGCTTCACATTTTACATTAATGTAACACTCTGCACTCTTCTAACTATATTCTAAATATTCATGCATTCCTAGAGAACCTAGCTTGGTGGCTTTCAACTCTGGCTTCCCAGTGAAGAAGTCACTTGAGCTGACTCTTGACGAAGAAGTATCACTCACTTTACAGACGGAGGGAACACAACAGGCAAAGGGAAAATATGTAGGAAGGCACAAAGATGCAGAATAACATAAAATGCCAAGTATTTTGTGTGGCTCGAGGACAGAGTACATATCAATAGTTGGCATATGAAGCTGAAAAAGGACACAGGGATGAAGAGTACCACCCTAAAAAGCTCTTATTTCATCCTCAGGACTAAGTGTGATGATCGTTTACAAACAAAAGGGTAATTTAGATGGATTCACATTTGAAGTTCAGGAAAATTACTCCGGAGTCACTGAAGATTAAGGTTTAAGAGGGATAGGAAAGAAGACAAATTAAGAGTTTGTTGACATATCTAGGTGAGAAATGATAAGGACTTTTACAGAAAACCTGGTAGGAAAATGAAAGAGAAAGGATGAAGTTAAAAGATATTAACAGAATGCCGACCAAAGAGATGCAGCATTTAAGGGAAAGAGGGGGATAAATCCCAGGTTTCTGAATTAGCTTCCTTAAATAAATGACTTTACCATAACTAAGTTGGAGACTTAAAAACAGCAGGCTTGAAAGGCAAGATGAGTTTTGTTTGCTTGTGTTGATTTTTAGGTGCTCGAGAGAAATACTCAACTGGAGAAATTCATAAAAAGTAAAAGAATACATCTGGCTCTCATACAAATTTGATTTTTTTATGTCTTTGGGTTAGAAGCTACTATTTATTTTCTCCTCCAGGTCAGCTCTCAACTGTTCTCCATGCTGCTCTATATTTGGGGAAGCTGAGCTGTCTGAATTAAACAGGCTTCATGTTAAGGTCAGTCAATTTGGAGCCTGGCAATTAGAAAGAGGGGGAGAGTCAGCTTAGGATACTGATTCTTCCCCAGCTTCCTCCCTTCCAGGCCAACAGTTTCTATCTAGTGACCTCCATATAGCTCTCTTCCTCAGGGTTCCAGGATTCCTTTCCTTGAGCCTCAGGACAAATTATGCAAGTTGAATGCACTTTGATTTCTTCTGGGTCCCTGACCAGCAGCATGTAATGTACCAGGAGTGGCCAAGGAAGCAGAAATGGAAAAATGAAATTAGACTGCCCACTTGTTTGAGGAGAAGCATATGGAGCTTAATCTTGCCCAGGAACAGGGCCATGAATAGTACCTACAATGTAATGGCATCATGATTTCTCACACTGTAACCGCTGAGAGACATGCAATGAAATGAAGGGTTAGGACAAGGCACTGAGAAATCAAGTGATATTCAACCAAGAAAGAAAGCTGTTACTCAAAAATTCTCAATGGCAGTTTTGAACTAAGCTCTTTATCACCCATGAGGTTGCACGGGAAAAAAAATGGCTGATGACTAAGCCCAGGACCTAGTGGTAAAGACTGCCGAGTTTTAGTACCAATTCAAGACCAAACATTGGTAAGTTTTCAAAGTTAGGGAGCAGGTGAGAAAGGAAACCTTCAGACATGGGATGGGATGGGCACATTTGGGACAGGACAGTCAAAGTTAAGAGCTCTGAACCCTAAGTCCCTCACACCTCCTTCGGCTGCGATCTGAACGAGCCAGCCTCCACTGAGTAAAAGCCTTTAATGATGCACTTGGCGAAGTTGTCTCATGAGCTAATGCCTCTTCCTAGGACCCACATTCACAACCCTCATTATCTCAGGCACAGCGCCTGAGTGACATCTTTGGATTTCTGAGTCAACATAGATGACATTTGGGGATTGTTATGGTTTACATATGAAGTTTCCCCCAACAGCTTGTGTTTTGAGGTCTTGATCCCCAAATGTTCTAAGGAGGTGCTAAGACAGGTGACTGGACCATGAGGGCATTATTTCACCAATGGATTAACCCACTGATGAGTTCATAGCCAAATGGGCTATGAGGAGGTGGTATATTGGTTTGGGGGCTCCTTCCCTCTCTCCTTGGCTCTTACTCCTGCACTCTGCTTCCAGGCTGCCATGAGATGTGTGTCTTTCCTCTGCTACGTCCTTCTATCATGATGTTTCTGCCCTAGAGTGAGGCAACTGTGGACTAGAACCTCTGACACCATGAGCCAAAATAAATCTTTCCTCCTTTAAATTGTGTATGTTATGTATTTTGTTCCAGTAATGAAAATCTGAACAACACAAGCATGCTACTATAATTCATTCTTTGGGAAATTCATAAGGCTATCAGTTTTGAGTGTGAATCAGATTAAGAGAAAGGTCCAGGCTATTATCCCAGATGCTCTGCCACTGGGCCTAGGACCAAAGGATATAGCAATCTGGAAGTTTCTGCAGCTCTGTACACAGACTATGGCAAGCCCTAAGGAGAAAATCAAGCACAAAGATCCTATGGTTTTTGAATCAGATACTTTCACTTGAGAAGCAGCTCCTAAGAGGTTTCTAGGCCCTGATGGAGGCTGAACAAATGAGTATGAAACCCTGTATTAGTCCCATTTTTCATTTCCATGGCAAAGGCTAACTTTAGAAAAAGAGTTCATTTAGCTCATAGTCCAGAGATTTAAAGCCAAATCTGCCAAAATTGGCTCAGCTCTGGTGAGGGCCTCATGGTAGATGGTGGACAGCATTATAATTGCAGGAGCATCTGTGGGAGGAAGAGATGACATCTCAAAACCAGAAAGCAGAGAACAATTAAAGGTCAAGGTCAAACTCCCTCCTATTACAACCTGCTCTTGAATGTTCTGTGTGTGTGTGTGTGTGTGTGTGTGTATGGTACTGGGGATCGAACTCAGGACCTCATACAGGCTAAGGAAGTACTCTATCACTGAGCTGTATCTCCAGCCCTTACAATTTGCTCTCCTGAGATGCCAGGAGTCTCATGAGAAACTTCTTTAATCCCTTCCAAGGGCACTTTCCCCAATGACCTAAGGCCTGCTCACCATTCCCTACTTTTTTTTTTTCCGGTACTGGGGACTGAGCTGAAGTCTTTGCACTGAGCTACATCCCCAGTCCCTCTTTTTTTATTTTTTATTTTGAAACAGGATCTCACTAAGTTGCCCAGGCTGGGCTTGAGCTTGTGATCCTCTTGCCTCAGCCTCCCAGAGTGAGCAGGTTACAGGCATGTGCACCATGCTCAGCAAGTTCCTACTCTTTAAAGTTTCCATCTTCCAACATCACCACAGTGAGGATCAAGCTTCCAACACATGAACAACTGGAAGACATATTTAAACCATTTCCAAACCATAACCACCCCCAAGTTCTCACAGATATGAGAATTGTCCTTTATGAATTGGTATTATCTGATACACAAAGCCATAGAATATGCACAGCAGCTCTGTAAAAGAGAAGTGAAAAGAAGTTGTGTGTGTGTGTGTGCACGCTCATGTGTGCTACACCAGCCCGGCTGGAGAAATCTAGAAGGTACCAATAAACTATTATAAGCAGATAGGCCAGAATCCCATGGTACCTGTTTATTACTTTGCAGTCTCCCCCTCTAGCTATCCTTGTACCCTCATGGGGAGTTCACTATGATAAATTAATGAAAGAGGTAAATAAAGAAGAATCGAGGGCCTGACACTGGTCAAACCACATAGTATGCTAGTCTGAGCTTAATTTAAACACATGCTGCCCTGCTGTCTCTCTCAGGGGGTTCTTGAAACATAGACGGTAGATTTGAGGAAGTATACCTTATTGTCTACTTTGTGTATAAAGACAGAATGAGTATGAATCTCTAAATGAGCACTGGATGGTAGGACAGCCAGCTGATCAAGGACTAAGAAAGGCCAAGGCTAAACAATTATAACAAGAGGGTTTCAGGAAGAGGAATATGGATGGACCTTTCAGAAAGGTCATGGAATGTGAACATATTCATGTCTCACATATCTCAGTTCCCCCAAACCTAAAAATATATATGGCAAAAGAAGCTTTGAAAATGTGGTTACGTTTTTGGGTTTTTTTGGTACCGGGGATCGAACTCGGGACCTTGTGCTTTTCAAGACAGGCGGCAGAACCACTGAGCTAAATCCCCAGCCCCATGGTTAAGTTTTAAGATAGGGAGATTATGCTGAATTATCCAGATGGTTCCAAGGATCCTTAAAAGAGGAAGACAGTAGTGTCAGAGTCAAAGAGAGATCAGAACGTGCTACGCTTCTGCTTTTGAAGATGGAGGAAAAGGACATGCCTCTAAAACAGGCTATCTCTAAAAACTGCTTCTTTCATTTACTGGTAATAGGAACTTTGTTGAGACAGAAGGCTGCAGCTTTGTTGAAAATTTGATTCTAGCTCAGGAAAACTTCTTAACTATAGAACTGTAAGATAATGTGCACTGTTTTCAGCCAGAATTCTGTAATGATTTGTTATAACAGCAATAGGAAACTAGTATACCACATAAATGTCTATCAGAAGGTGTTCCCAGGAAAGAGAGGGCACTCCACTAAAGAGGTGGACTCATTTTATGGCTATCAGCCATCTCTCCCCAGACACCCTAGTGTAAGCTTCATGGGCCCATGTACAAAATGTATATTTATTTATTTAATCCTCACTTCACATTTATGGGGTTAACAGCAGTAGGGTATTTCCTAATTTATACATGAGTAGTTCAGGGCAGAGGTGAAGTAATTTGTCCAAAGTCATACCATTAGGAGATAGTGGAACTAAGATTTGAACCAAGATCACAGGGCTTTAGCAGTGTACTGTACAATATGGCAGCCACTAGCCATCTATAGGTACTAAAATTAAATTAAAATTTTAACTTCTGTCAACACATTTTAAGTGCGGAATAGCCACATATGACTGGAGGTTATATTATGTAGCACAAATGGAGAACATTTTTGTCTTTGAAGAAAATTCTATTGGATAATATGAGCCCTAAAATAATATGTTGTTTGGAAGCTCTCACTAATATGATTATCAAGCTTTAATTCCACTCACAAAAGGGCTAACTCTCTTCTCTAAGCATTTTATATTTTTCCATAGTGTGTGTGTGTGTGTGTGTGTGTGTGTGTGTGTGTGTGTGTGCGTGTGGTGCTGGGGATTGAACCTAAGGCCTTATATATGTGAGCCAAACACTGTACCACTGAGTTATATCCTCAGCCCCTCCAATCCTTTAAATAGTTATTCTTGTGGCTGCTCCAAGTCCTAGAGGTTCTTTAGACACCTAAGAATGTGTTACTGACACAATGAAACCCTTATAACACTGGTGTTGGGTGGTGAGACTTGGCAGCAAACACCAAGTGCTAGATAGAATGTCAAGGAAACTGGGAGGATTAAAATAGGTTGTTATCTGTTTATGTGCCTATTACCATGTCAGGTGGTAGTTTGGGGAAGGAAGAGGAAGATGTCAAAAATATATGTCATAAGTCCATTGCCTTCAAGAAAGGGACAGAAGACTAATTTCATTCATCCCACAATATGCTAATGCCTACTATATGCTAGGCATGTCTCTAGGAATTGAAAACACAGTGGCTAAACATAGTCCCTTACTCTGTGGAGTTTATTTTCTTTTCTGGGGGTAAGAAAATGATCAAGGAAGAAATGACAAGCCTGATGAGTGTTAAAAATGCAAAGTGTGGGATACAAAATAATTGGAGAGACAATAATATAAATGCTCTAAGGGTTTATAAGTGAAAAATACCCATGTGTGCTAAACCTGAACACAAAGGTGACTCTACTAATCCACCAGTAACAGGACATGTTATTACTTCAGATAAGTGGCAATCTTTGTAGTGTTTTCAGTAAAGTAGGGGTATGTTGGTTAGATGTGTTTCAGTGAGGCACTATGTCCTAGAGGACAGGTCTTCTGGAGTCAGACCTACTTTAAATCCTGCCTCTGCCACTTTGTGAATTCAAAGCTAAATGGGATGATAACAGTGGAACCTACTTCATGGGTTTTTATAAAGAATAAATGAGAATCCACTATAATGTGCACAGTTAGCATATTATTACTTTTTTAAAAAAAAATCTTAGATCCCGGTGGTGCACGCCTGTAATGCCAGCTACTCAGGAGGCTGGGGCAGAAAGATCATAAGTTAAAGTCCAGTCTGGGCACCTTTGCCAGAGCCTTTTCAAAACAAAGTAAAAAGAACTCAATATATAGCTCCATGGTAAAGCACCCCTGTGCCAAAGAAAACAAAATTTTCTGGGGAAGGTGGGCTGGAGACAATTATATCCTTAAGAAGACACCAATTAGTGGACTACTGAAATACTGTAATATTGTGGAAGGGCTGAGTAAGGTTAGTAGCTATGAAGAGGAAGAGAATTTTAGATATTTATAAAGTTTTTTAAAATACGTTGTATCAGTAATTCCACTCTAGGTATTGAGTATAGAACTGAAAATGGATATCCACCAAAAAACTGTACAACATTCATAGTAGCATTATTCATAATAGCCAAATAATGGAGATAATATAAATGTCTATCAATGTATGAGTGAATAAACAAAATGTGGTATATACAAACAATGGACAATGAAATTTGAAAACATTATGCTAAGTGAAATAAGCCAAGTACAAAAGGCCACACTTTGTATAATTCCATTTATATGGGCAAAATAGACAAATCCATAGAGACGAAAAGCACTTTTTTTTTTTTTTCTTTTTCTGGTGCCGGGGATCAAACTTGGATCCTTGTGCTTGCAAAGCAGGCAGCAGAACCACTGTGCTAAATCCCCAATGGAGAAAGTACTTTTATGGTTGGGAGCAGATGAAAATGAGGACTAACTGCTGATGGGCATAGGATTCATCATTGATTGATGAAAACGTTCTAAAATTAGATAGTGGTGATAGATGCACCACTGATATATTCCAGATGGGAATATACTATAAACAACTGAATTGAATATTTCAAAAGGGTGAGTCGTATGGAATTTGAATTATATCTTAACTTAAAAATTTAATTGAAAAAACTAGTTAAAACAGAATGACAGAGACAGAGGTTATTTAAGCCAAAAGATGCTCTACTCTCAAAGATATTGCCAATAACTATTCTTCCTTGGTAGTAACCAAAAAAGTTGCATGTGAGCAATAATCAGACAATTGCACTTACCAGTAATTTTACAGCAGCTGCTCCTAAACGTGCATGGTATGAAGAATGAGGCTGGTTTGTCAAAACAACCAGCTTTCACTTTCTGGGGAACTACACACACACATACATCTGTATCTCTGCTACACGGATACCCCAGCAAGTCTCCAGAGTTTATTCAGAGGATAGGACATAGCCCAAGAACTTCTAGGGCACCTTTTTTGAATATGATATCCTCCACACAATATCATCCATAACATGTCAAAACAACTACAGAACCAAAAGGATATCTTGCCTAAATATTAGCCTGAAATTCCTCTGAGAAACTATTACGCTTGATTTCACAATATGACTTCATAATGGGCCTACCCCTCCTACAGCCATGATCTTGAAGGTCGTAGAATAACAATTGTATTGTAACAATAATGACACAGATTGAGTCCTTGTCATATGCTAAGCAATGTTCCGAGGACCTTACATGTGTTAATTTATTTAATGCCCACAACAACCATATGAAGTATCATTATTTCCTCAAAACTCTGAGGGTCAGAGAGGTTAAAAATTTCCCTGAGGTTAAAAATATTGCCACACAATAAATGGTGCAGGTAGGATTTGAGCTCACAAAATGTGGCTCTGGAAGAAACAACTCTGACATAAAATCTCAATATGTTTGGTTTTTTTTCTTGGTACTGGGGATCGAACTCGGGTCCTTGTGCTTGTGCAGCAGGAGGTGAAACCACAGAGCTAAATCCCTGGCCCTGACATAAAATCTCTTACTGAAATGACTTATGTAATCTTCTGCTCTGAACCCCTTTTTCTCCCAGTAGCATATCGAGGAAACATTTTATATCCATGGTTACCCCAGTGTCTGACCTTGGACCATGGTTCTGTTTGTTCCTTAAGTAAATCAAACTCTCATTCTTCATCCCTTTGCCCACCATCTACTGTCCACTGGCCAAAAACCCAGGAAAGAACTTCAACTGGATTCTGAAGAATATTCTCTTAGTATAGTACATCTCTTAGCTATGCCTCCAACCTACCACAATGCTAAACTTCTCTTCAATAAGCATATTCTATGGGCTATTCACCCAAAATTTTTCCCACATTATTACTGACAGAATAATTCCATAGCCCGGTAGTACGATAGTAACTGTAAGGGCTGCAGGTTACTTCAAAAGGTCAATTGAACATACCCCCTGATAAGATAGCAGTACCAAATGTATGCTGACAGACCAGGTGCTCATCAGCAACTGCATGGCTTTCTTCTCAACAGTCTTCCTCATGTCCTTCCTAAAAACTTGAGAAATACTTTTGAGGTATGTTTAATGTCACAAAAATTATTAAGCATTGTGGTTTTCCTCCACTTACTCTGTAAAAGAGACCTCTGCCGTAGGCTCTAGTTTCCTGCTCAGTATACGATGCAATGCTGAAAAAAACCTCAAAGGTAAAATTAAAGAAAAAAGTGGGAGCTGGGACAGCCAATGCTGGATCCCCAGCAAAAGACCCTGGTCAATCTCAACCACTGATTTTTTTTTTTCAACCACTGATTTTTATTGTTCATCAATCGGGTAAAGATGAGCTACCTGTACAGATGTGCGGTATATGCAGTTTCTATAGAAACTAATGCAGGCAAGGCTTTAAAGAGACAAAGCATTTTCAAATTAGAAATAAGATAGACAAAATATATGGTTGTAATTAGGACATTGTCCTTCTAGTTATGAAGGTACTAGTTGTGGGAATGGAATTTAGGTGCAAATTACTCTGACCTCAGCTATGCACTCGTCTTAGCCCCACAGCTTCATAGGCCATTACTCTGGTCAGCTGTGGCCGTTGGCAGAGAGGTCATGTTATCCTATGTGCTGCCAAAGTGCTCAAGAGATGCTTCTGTGAGTCATGTAACTTCAGTCAGACTCACTTAAAGTAAGCCAATTGAGGGATTTAACTCTTTACAGCCTGTACTGCTTACAGCATGCTTTGGGCATAATCAATGTTATGGCTTCCAGCAACTCTGTTTATACCAATTAACCTTGTCTGCATTCTCAGCCAGAATTCTGTTATCTGCCTTCCATTCTGGACCAGCTTTAACAAATGAGATGAAGAATCAGAGTATGTACATGGTAGATGACGTTTTAGATTCCTTTGAGCACTGTGGCTTGCTCTCCTCCACGGAGCAGCACAAGGGCATGATCTAGACACGTCTTGGGAAGCAGCCGAGACTTTCTAGAATGCTCTGAGATCTTTTCTCCGGCAGATCCCTGGTGTCTATCTGATGAGGGTGAAGGTGGACACTGTATGCTCAGGCTATGGATCCACTGGTTTATGAAGGCAAGTAATGGCAGGTGCTCTGAGGATGCTCATTGTTCCAGACTCCTCCTCCCCTTGGTTTCACCCTGATTTCATTCTAAAGCTATCTGTTTGGTCGTGTGTTCTGCCTCCAGTTTTCATTTATGTTCTTGTTCCTACTTGCTAGACCTGATCTACATAGTTTAACCAGCGGTGGTCCTCAAGGATTCAGTTCAGACTTACCCCACTAGTTCATTCTACTTTGACAACACCAAGGGGGAGGGTAAGATGGGCCTACTTCCAGTCTTCCACTGCCATACTCCCGCAGCTGGAGTCCCGAACAAGGTCAGGACTTTCCCCTTTGAACCATATACACTGTCCTACTTCACTTGGCCCTTAGGAGCCAGTTCAACAGCTAGCTCAGTTCCCTTGCCTGGTCCTGCTATTCTCCATATCCCACGCCCTCCTACCACCACCTGTGTTAATGCAGTCCCAGAACGCCTGGTGTCCGAGCCTTTCTGAATCACCAATGCTGGGGCCTCATTTCTCTTCCTTTATATATTAGCCCTGAATCAATGATGGTCATTATCTATCCTAGGAGAGGATCACAAGTTCTAAATGAGTTTCCTGCACTCCTTCTTCCTCCCTGGGCTTCCAGAAACAATAAAATAATAGCAGTTTGTTCCTTGCCTCCCTATGATCATGCATGCTATCCTGATCTACCTAGCTACCTCTCATTTTATGCCTTGTGGGCTAGATCTTTCCCTTCCCATCCTTTGGCCCATTTTTTGATTGCAAGACTGAGCGAAGGTTAGAATAACAGCCCACACTCACATCCTGCTTGCAACAAACTAGGCACTGATCTAGAGCTTCACATTTACAAAGAAGTTAAGCCCTACCAACAACCCCCTGATGCAGATTCTACTTTTACATCCTGATTTACAGAGGAGAAAAAATTGAAGCCCAGAGAAGTTGTGACTGAGACCACACAGTAGTGAGTGACAGAACTGGGATTTCAATCTAGCTGGGACCAGTTATAGAGTCTTTACTCTTAGTCACATGCCTAAATTTCTCTTGATATAGAGTAGCTAATATGATATCATTTCTGGCTAATATATATGTATTTTAACAAGGCTTTTCAGGATACCAGGCCTTGATTCCAAGGTGTGATTGAAGGTAACATGATATACAGTATTTTCAGTGAGGACAGGGACTGGCTTTCTTAGGCTAGTGCCACCTCGTGGCTAACAGGACTGCCAGTTAACATTTTCTCTTTTGCCTTCAGATGCTAATTAAGGGTCATAATTATTACCTTGAGGCACTACAGGTTCTTGAACTGCCCTCTGAATCATCAAAAAAAGAGTAAGCCGTGCACTATCCGGTTTATTCTTTCCATAACTACATACTGGGTACCCATCACCAGGCACTCAGTGTTGGCCCTCTACTTCCATTGAGATAATAGTGTGAAGGGAGAAATACATATCCATCAGAGTCACACAATATGTTTAAGATTGCAGCTGTGACAAGGCAACAAAGGATTAGCCATTTAGGACAGGGAAGGACGAGGAAGGGTTGATTGAATTAATATCTTTACACACAGAGATTAACCGGATAAAGAAAAGAAAGAATATCCTAGACAAGGAGAACAACCAAAGCCCTGCAGTAGGGAGGGAGCATGATAAACAGGGAGGCCAATTTCATTGGAATGGAAAGAATAAGGAGGAAGAGGTTGAAAAGACAAGGCTAGACCACCATTAAGTCTTGGAGGCCACAAGGAAGAATTCTGCTTTGAGTGGGATGGGAATCACAGAGGGTTTGATCAGCTTTGCATTTTGACCTTTTTTTTTTTTTTTTTTTTTTTTTTACCAGGGATCAAACTTGGGTCCTTGTGCTTGTGAGGCAGGCGGCGGCACCACTGAGGTACTTACCTGGCTCCAGCTTTGCATTTTGAACCACTCTGGACATGAAGGATGCCAGACATTATAATCAACTGCTTGCAAATAAAGTCTCTTATCTTCTGTCATTGGCCCAGCAGATTGTACAGTGGTGCTGCTGTGCTGGGTACACTGGGCACTCTGTGTACTCCTCTAAAGCAGAGCCACCGACTTATTGGTTGTAGGTGAAAGACACAATGCATTGACTTACTTACTAGGGGGTTGATTTGAAAAGATTCACAAGCATCCAGATTTATTCTTTTTACATTAAAAAGTTACATAAATGCTACCTCATTTAACCCCCACCACGGCGGGGGGGGGGGCTCAAGTCTTTAATTCTTGTCTTCTCCAAAACTCCTTCCTTAAATAAGCCCAAGGTATGGGCAAGTTAAGGCTCTTCCCACAGGCTGCATCTTTAAAGAGAGAGCTATTGTAAACTGAAGGACCCTTGTTAGCAAGACAGACTCCATATTGCTGCTCGACCCACCTGCCTGCCCTGTAGATGAACTCAGAAGGAGGAAGCTTAGAAACCTCCTTCCCTTAGAGACTCTTAGAAACAACAATTAATCAACTATTGTTTTACAAATGTTCTAACAGCAGGACGTTCCGCTTCTGTACCTTTTGCTTGCTTTACTAGTTCTATCCCATAGGGGGGCCTAGAAACTGTTGGCCTCAAAGGTGTATAAAACATGTTTGTCAACCCCCAGTCGAGGCTCGAGTCCGATGCTCGGCTCGGGTCCCGGCCGGTAATAAACTCCTGTGTGGATTTAATATCGGTCTCTGGTTGGTTCTCTCTCGCTGGGTGAAACATAAACAATATTTACTACTGTAACATCTATTCTGACCCCTACGAAAAGGAACCAAGGAGAAGAGGCCTGCTCTCCTTCCCTAGTTACATGTTTTCTTATTGGGATGTGCCAACAACACAATGCCCTCTAAAGGGGCCGGGGATTTAGCTCAGTGGTTTCGCCACCTGCTGGGCAAGTGCAAGGACCCGAGTTCGATCCCAGGTACAAAAAAAAAAAAAAAGGTCCCCTATGTAGCCTTGCAAAAAATTGGTCTAAATAATCTTTGTAGGCAGGTAATTAACACCTGTCTTTTCTCCCTCAGTTTTGTTCAAATTGCCTAGTAACTAATAGCTTTGTGAAAGCAGTTAAATCAGTGTTTTGAAGCTTCATTACTCAATGAAGTTGAAGGCAAACTACCTTAAAAATGCTGTTTTAATACCTGTGTAGGAGATATTTTTTCCTAGCAACATACTTGAAGCACAAATAACTTTTGCCTGGGGAAACAGCAGTATTCTCAAAAGTAATGACATTAATTTTCCTCAAATGTTCTACGTTTTCTCTTTTTGAAATGAGTAAGGGGACAAATCAGACAGGTTTTCAGAACCTGCACTTTTGTAGGAGTTGTGGGGGAGTAGGGTTGACACAAATAAGAACTGAAGCATTGCTTCTGCTCTGAAAGGTGATAAAGCCCTGAATTTCATGGATGAATGCTGATTCACCTTTTGAATTTCTATTTAATGCTAGTGCCTAACTTTGAGCAGAGGTGCATAGCAGGGAGATTGGGGGATGGTATGCAGAAGGTGAAGTGGCAAATGAAGCACTTTTGCTTCATTTGTGGGAGGCAGGAAAGAAGTAAGGGAGCAGAAAACAGTCCATCAGAAGAGGGACAGCAAGAGGAAAGGGAATGGCTGAAAATGAACTGGAAACCCAGGCTAGAGGCACATACCTGTAGTCCTAGCATCCAGGAGGCTAAGGCAAGAGGGTCAAAAGTTTGAGCCTAGCCTGGACAATTTAGCACCTTAGAGAGACATTGTTTCAAAACAAAAAGAAAATTAAAAAGAGGCTGGGGATGTAGCTTAATATAAGAGCCTGGGTTCAACACTAGTGGGGGACTGGTGTGTGTGTGTGGGAACCTGGGAAAGTAAAGGCAAAACAGAGAAGAAATGGCTGTGAGGGAGAAGAGTATTATTCTATCTTTACCACAAATATATGGCACCAAGTTGGATGTGGTGGTTTACAAGGTACGTAGTGGTAATCTCAGCACTCCCAAGGCTGAGGCAGGAGGATCGCCTTGAGTTCGAGACCAGCCTGAACTGCATAGTGAGACCCTGTCTCAAAAAGACAAAGATAAAAAATAAAGAGAAAGACCTGGCATCCTTACTGAGTACTTTGCCTGAGAGAGAGAAACTGAGAGTTTGTAAGAGAGAGAGAGAGAGAGAGAGAGAGAGAGAGAGAGAGAGAGAGAGAGAACGGTTTGAGATGGAGTGTCTATGTAATCCTGGATGGCCTAGAACTCATACAATATTGTAACCCAGGCTGGCCTTGAACCGTGTGTGATTCTCCAGTCTCAGCCTTCTGAGTGCTAGGATAACAGGCATAAACCACCACCCCCGGCATCAATTACTTTTGTTGTTGTTGCTGTTGTTGTTGTTTTGCGACAGGGTCTGGCTACATAGTTCAGGCTGGCCTTGAAAGTTTGAACCGGTCTCGCTCAGTTTCAACCCTACCTCCCTTGTTGCTCTTGAACTTTTCCATTTAGGGCCCTCCCCCGCCTAGGTATCTACCAGGCTGCGCCTTCGCTTCAGGTCTACTCAAATAGTCCTTTAAAACAGCAGCTCCCCACCACCCCCCAAAAACCAAAAACCAACAACAAAAAACAGCAGCTCCCTTTACTCTTGAACTCATTCTGTAGCCTAGGCTGCCCTCAGGATCCTCCTGCCTCAGCCATCCCAGTGCTGGGATCAGAGGTGCGTATCGCCATGCCTGGCCTCTCTGCTTTATTCTTAAAGCTCCAGTCGCCATTGGACAGACTGTTTTGGCTGTTATGTGCCTCACAACCCCTCCTACGTGTAAATTCCACGTGAACTGGGACTTTGTTTTGTTCGCCAGCCTGGAAGAGTGGGGCGGTGGGGCCTGGGGTTTGGGTGTCTTTTGAGTCCCGCGTACTTTTCTTCCTTCTCTCCTCTCCATCCTACTTCAAAGGCGGGGAGGGGTGTAGCAGCGGGAAACGAGGCAGAATCCTAATTTGTCCAGGGCACATTCTAGTGAAAAGAGAACGGACTAAAACGCACAGAACAAATGCACACACAAAAGTGAAGGAAGCGGAGCGAAAAGTAACCGAGTAAAGTAGGCGAGAAAGCTAACAGACGTCACTCCCTCGGTCACGCTCCCTGACTCACTCCCCCGCGGAGGGGCGGAGCGCTGCTCACGCACATAGCTCCCGCTTGCGGTCCCACTGCCTCCGAGAGGCCCGGCCCGCGGCCACGCAAAGGCGGCGCTTACCCGAACAGCCAGGCGGCCGCACAGCGCTGACCGCCCGCGCCCGCGGGGGAGCCGAGGGCGGCGGGGACTACAGCTCCCAGGATGCCGCGCGAAGGCGCGTCTGCGCAGTGCGGCTGGAAGCGGCGGTCTGTTCTCTGCTGAGGAGGAGCGGGGCAGAGGGAGGCAGCGGGTGAGAGTTCAGAGTTCAGCAGCAGCAGCCCGAGCCCATGATTCCCATATGCCCTGTAGTTTCTTTCACCTATGGTGAGTCTAATGTGGCCCGCGAGGCCTCGGCCCTGCCCCTTCCCCGGCCCCGGGCTGCGAGGAGGCGCGGGGGTTGGCGCTGGCTCCGGGGAGGAGGCGGCGGCCGCCACCGGGGCGTGCAAGTGAGCGAGGGAGTGCGGGGCGGGAGGCGGACGGCGGGGCGGCCGCGGCCAACCGGCCGGGGCGGCTTCTCACGGCGCCTCTCTCTCTCCCTTGCCCTCCCTCGGCGTCCCGGTCCCTCCGCGTCTCTCCTCCCGCCATGGGACCCGACTCTCCGTGCCCGCTGCAGTGCCCAGCCGGCTGGGGGAAGATGCCAAAATGGCGACCGGCAACTACTTTGGATTCACCCACAGCGGGGCGGCGGCGGCGGCGGCTGCGGCCCAGTATAGGTAACGGCCCTCGCTCTCTTCCTTCTCTGCCCTCCTCGCCCCCCGGCCCGGATCCCGCCGACGCGACGCCCCCGCGGTCGCCCCCGCGCCGGCCCCCACCCGGCGGCCCCGAACCCAGCTCCGCGGCAGCCCCGCTCCGGTCCTGCGGCCTCTCCCGGCCCGCCCCGCCCTGATCCGCCCGGCCCGACCCGGCCCGGCCGCGGCGGGGTGCGGCCCCCGTGGGGGCGGGGAGAGAGAGCCGGCCGAGGTTTGGGGACGAGAGCCGCTGGGGCCTTCGGCGGCCCCGGAGCTAAAATGGCCTCCCGCGGCCTTGGAGCGGAGCCGAACCGCCAGCCACCGCCGCCCGGCAGGCCCCCATCTCCGATCTCCCCGGGACTTGGGGGATGGAGAGGGGAACGAGGGTATCTTGGCGGGTAGTGCCGAGTCTCTGGCCCGACTGGTCTCCCGCGACTCTCTCCGCCTCCGGCCCTCGTAGCCCAAATGATAACGTGTAGTTTTCTCGGTACCTTCTCCCTGGTCCTGTGCCCCTGCCCTCCCCCGAGAGTCCTGCAAACCAGCTGCCGGCATCACTGAATTAATCGGGTACCTTTAGTTTTCCTTGCAAGGAGAAAAGTTAATATTATTACCACAACCACCTGTAAATTGGGTGGTTGTTACACTGGAAAAGATGTGCGAAGTTTCTAGTGCTGATAAAATGAGTAGACGGCCTTGTTTTAGCTGTTGGAGTCTTTCTCCTCTGGGGAGAAGAAAACGCAAGTAAGATTGTACTGAGTCATTGTAATGGATTGGATGGAATCTCTACCTCAAGGGAAGCTGTCAATTCTAAACTGTCTGTAGTTTATTATACATCTTAACCAGAGACAAAAGCACAGAAAACTGAATGTTTTTGTTACTTTTGAGTCAGTCTGAGACAGTCTTTTAATTCACATCGTTAGCACAATAATGAGCTATATGTATCTGTGTGTGTTAGATTCATTTGCTTTTTGTTAAACCCAGGTAGTCTTTTTTCACCACATGTACGTTGGGCAGCTTGTGTAATGGAAAAGGCACTTTGGGAGTCAGAAGACTTGGATAACAATCTCTTTTGCTCTTGATCTTATGATGTTGTTGACTTTTGAGTTTTCATTTTCCTCATCTGTAAGATAGTGGGGCTGCCAATGTTTTTGGACAGAAACTTGTAATTCTGAGGAATGAAGTTGTTTTATGGTATCCTAAGATGCCATTTGTAAGATACACCATTATTTTCTGTACTACTAGAGGAAAATGCTGCCAATTGAAATAAGATACAATGCTTAATCCACAATTACTTTTTGTTTGTTTGTTTGTTTGTTTTTGTACCGGGGATCGAACTCAGGCCTTGCGCAGGCTGCGAAACCACTGAGCCAAAATCCCCGGCCACAGTTACTTTTAAGAGATGTTAAAATGTATAAATGTGTGTTATGTTGATAAAGTTGGTACTTTACTAATTGTTAAATGCCTTCATCTTATGTGACATTTTACAAATCTCTGGAGGCCTGTATTAAAAAAGGACAGAAATGACATTGTTACAACAAAATCTTGGGGCTTTTCAAACATTAACAAATTGTTGCTTACAAGTTGTGATAATTAAACAACAAAGTTTTAGCTACTTTTTCTTTTAAAGTTATGAACATTTCTGGAAACAAAATAGCAAGTAGCATGTGTTCTAAAAAGGCTGTGTTTAATCATTGAAAATTTACTTCTTTTAGGTAGTATTTTTCTTTTTATAGTATCTTACCTCATACACAGTATCTTTCTGTATCAACTGATTTGTTGAATTATTAGCTGCTTACTTGCTGAAAAGTGATGAGTTTGCTTTCTGTTGCAGTTTTGAAATATTTCTAAATGCAGACCTACAGATAGAAATAAGGGGAGGAGGGCTGGGGATTTAGCTTAGTGGTTCTGCTGCCTGCCTGGTAAGTGCAAGGACCGGAGTTCGATCCCCGGTACCAAAAAAGAAAGAAAGAAATGAGGGGAGGAAATGTCAGTTTAAAGATGCTTGATTTTCTTGTAAAATAATTATGCATGTGTGTTTTATCTCAGTGGGAAATTTACAGAATTACTGTACCTATGGTTGCAGTTTTGAAATATTTTTTCTAAGTGCATATTTACAGTTAGAAATAAGAGGAGGATTACATAGCATGCCTGAAGCCCTGGTTTGATCTCTAGCAACAAAAAAGAAAAAGAAAGGGAGGAATGTGGGTTTAAAGATACTGAGACGTGTTTTATCCCAGTATAAGGAACTATTACAAAATTTCTATACCTAATATTTTAGGAGTCTTAAATATTAATTTCAGTAAACTGTAACAGTAATCAGATTGCTGAACTGATTGATATGTGTATTTCTAATGAGAGAACTAGTCTTTTGATACTCCTTATTTATGTATACATACCCAAAACTAATAGGGTCCTTATACATAAACATAGTATTGTACATGAAAGTTGTTTGCATTTAAGAACAAGAAACCAGGTCCAATAATGGTACTACTTTGCCCAAGGAAGATGAATAACATTAATAACCAAAACAGCTGGGGATTTAGCTCAGTGGTGCGTCGCCTGCCTTGCAAGCACAGGGTCCTCAGTTCAATCCTGGTACTGCAAAAAAAAAAAAAACCAAAACATATGCAAAAAATGGTAGTAATGTTGCCAGTTTTATTTTGGCTGAAATAGTTACAATGGAACTTTTGAAGGTGGAAGACAAAAGGGTAGTTTGCTAATTTTGTTTTTGTTTTTTAATTTGAAAAATCTCAAACTTGGGGATTTTTAAATATTTAATGTGGAAGATGTGAATGAATTGTTTCACCTGTCATTAGATATAAATAATTAAAAGTACACATCCTACATCTTTAACTCCAGCTCTAGTTGGTTGGTTGATTGGTTGGTTGGTGAGTGACAGGGTCTCACTGTGGTTCAGGCTGGCCTTGAACTCATGACCTTCCTTCTGCCTCAGCCTACTGATTGCTGGGATTACAGGCCTGTACTACCACGCCTGACCAGTTCTGTTTTCTTAGTCCCAGTTATGTAAAGTGTTTGATCACATTTGTTTTGACTTCCGTTTTGTGTGATACTGGAGATTGAACCCAGGACCTTGGCTCTGAGCTACATCCTCAGCCCTTTTTGTAGTTATTTTGAGACAGTAAGTTGCCCAGGTTGTGTCCAAATTTGGAATCCTCCTGCCTTGGCTGCAGGGTGCTGAGACTATTGATGCCACCCCACACACCCCGACCCATGCTGGGGATTGAAACCCAGAGCCTAATGTATGCTAGGCAGGTACTCTACTGAGCAAACTCCTAGCCCTAGCTCCTTAATACATATTGGATATTCGTAATGGTATAGTAAAGGTCAAATTTTTGAGATCTTTAAAAATTCTGCTACTTTTTAACTTTTAGATTTTTTTCATTTCTGTTAATTTATAATAAACATTTTTATGGTAAGCATTTCCTCATTTGTGCTACAAGTCTCATCATCTGATGTTTTTCTTTCTGATAATGTGTGTTTTTTAAAGGCAAGTAAATAAGCCTACAAGGCTATTCGCCACTTTTGCAAATGTAATCTTTTTCTTCCGTGGTTGTTTTTTTTCTACCACTTAGGAAAAAATTGTTTTGAGTTTTTATTTATATGTGTTTGTTTCTGATAGGATGTTAATTTGTGAATACACAGTACAAAGCAAATCTCAGGCATGACAAAAATACAGGGATTGTGTTCTGGCAGAAAGGGAACTTGGTTGGATGGGTAACCTTGAGTGGAGCACCTTTTTAGTTTGAGAAGATGCAATTTTGTTTTGGTTTTGTTTTTTGAGACAGCGTCTTGCTGTGTAGTTCAGATTGGCTTTGAACTCACCATGTTGCCCAGTCTGGCCTCAAATTCCCAACAATCCTGCTTCAGTCTCCTGAGTGCTGGGATTACAGTCATGCACCACTGTGCCAGCTGAGAAGATACACTTTTAGATACAGAAGACTAATTTTATTTTATAATTAGTTCTTAGGAAAAGAACTATTTTAACATTAATAAGGATTTTATCAAAGAATGTGGAGATAATTCTCAATGGAAAAAGTTTCATAGGGTCAAACTCTTTATTGCCAGTGATGCAGAATTTATTGTAGTACTTATTTTCAAAGGGAATTTGGCTTGTAGAAGTATGCCTACAAAAGTTGTAAAATAATCCTACTATATTCCACAATTAAGAGTACATAATTGTTTCTCTGAGAGTTTTAGCCACTTTTTCTTCATTTATTCTTTTTTTTTTTTTTTTTGGTACTGGGGATCGAACTCGGGTCCTTGAGCTTGCGCAGCAGGTGGCGAAACCACTGAGCTAAGTCCCTGGCCCTCTTCATTTATTCTTTAAAAAAAATCCTTAGATACTCAGTTTTTTCCTAATTAAAGTCTTTATCTGTTATTTGGATAGTGTAAATTTTTTTTTTTTTGTACCAGGGATCGAACTCGGGACCTCGAACTTGCCAGGCAGGCGCAATGCCGCTGAGCTAAATCCTCAGCCATGGATATCCTAAATCTTTAGCACATTCTTAAGCTACATTGGTCTTCTGTATAACTCTTGATGTGTCACTGATGTCTGAATGTTATTCTACTTTCAATAAAGTTGGGGGTTTTGGGGGGTTTTTTTGGGTACCAGGGATCAAACTTAGGTCCCTGCCGTTGTGAGGCAGGCGGCAGAACCACTGAGCTAAATCCTCGGCTCCTTTGAATAAAGTTGGAATAATCATTTAGCAACTTTTTTGCCATTTTTGTATCTAGTGTTTATTGAGATTAGAGATTTTAAAGATGTGCAAAATAATTACCTCTGTTCTTCGTCTTAGAGTTCTTAGCAGGTGTTAATGATAAACATTGGAGTAGATTTTAACTGTTGATGGATATTTAAATTAAGGATTTACTTGTCCAAAGAAGTCATCTCTAATGATTTTGAGATGTCTTCAGAACATGTGGTCCTAAATGATAAGTATCTTCATATCACTTAAGATAACTTGGCCAGGCTAATAATTAGCTTGGGTAGGCTGATTAGCCAGTGAACTTTTTTTCCCCCTTTTATACTTTTTATCTGAGTGTAAAGAATATTATGTCTTGAAGGAAAGCACAAAAGTAACACTAGTAAGGTAGAAAAAGATTAATCACTAACTGAGGTGAAAAAACCAGGTGAACAGGTTTTCGAAACCAACCATGATAATGGAAATTTACTGGCTATATAAAAAATTTTTTCCAGCTGCTAATTATATCCGCTCTTCACTTTTGAATCAGAGACCCTAGAATGCATATTCAATGAATGAATTTGAAGCAATGAGAATTTTTTTTCCAAAAAACTAGTTGCTGTTATACTTAGGACATTCCTGTATATGTTTTTAATAGCCTTAAGTGTAGTTTGAAAAGACTAGGGTGTAGTTTGGTGATAGGCACTTGCCTGGCATGCTTGATGTGTGAGTTTAATCCCCAGCACTGGGGGAAGAAAATTAAGGTGGGCCAGAGTACAGAATGTTGAGGGTGTATGCTGAGTATATTTTTGTAAAATGCCTGATTGTGTACTATATATATCATGAAAAGGGCATGAAATTTGGAGATACTCAGACTTGGATTTGAATCTCAGCTCCATCACTTGCTTGGCCTAACCTCTCTGAGACTGCTTCTTTACCTAACTTGCCTTGAAATAAACTTCAAGTAGCTCCTGGTTTTCAATAAGAATTCTGACCAGTGCTATAGGATTTCCTTCAAAGAATAGATTAGAATAATAACTATTGTTAAGGGTTTAAAAAGAACTCCATGATTGCTATCAACTATATACTTAATATGTGGAAAGCTACATAGTCTCACAGTAAAATATTTTTAAAAGGTTCTTATATCAATTGGTAAATAATTAATTTAATAGTGAAGTAAGGAAAGTTTTTCTTATATAGATAGCTGAATATATATATATGTAGCTGCTTGGGGCCACGGATTTAGCTCAGTGGTTGACCGCCTGCCAAGCAAGCATAAGGACCTGAGTTCAATCACCGGTACCAAAAAAAAAGAATATATAGCTGCTTAAATAGAGGTTTTTTTTAAAAAATAAAGATATACAGATATGCCATCAGTTTAGTCAGAAGACAATCTTGTAAGAAATATGAAAATGACAGTTTTATCAAATTCATTGAGCAATTTTTGTGTGGTATATTTTCTGGTTTTTGGGGGGGTTTTTTTGGTATCGGGGATTGAACTCAGGACCTTGTGCTTGCAAGGCAAGTACTGTGCCACTGAGCTAAATCCCCGGCCCTTGTATGGTATATTTTAAAACATTCAATAAATAATGCATCGTTACAATGTGGACAGTAATCTAGTCTCTTTCTGAATGTTTTGCATTTTATTTCTTTGAATAGCAGTTTACACTGTCATGTTACTTTTCCCTTTTTTTTTTCTGTGGGTGGTATAATTTCAGTAAAATGTCCACCCACTAAACAGTGGTGAAGACATTGATGACAGATGTCTTGGTTGGCCTTTTGCTTTCCGTATTTTTCAATTATTTGGTCTATTAGACCTAATCTAAATTGCAATGATTTTTTGAATCCCCTTGTTTTGAATATATAACAAATGAGTTCCATGTTTGGCAGAGGTGCATAAATATTTTATAATTATTTTTCCTCACTTTTTGTTTTTGGTACCGGGGATTGAACTCGGGTCCTTGCGCTTGCGCAGCACGCGGTGAAACCACTGAGCTAAATCCCCGGCCCCTCTTCACTTTTTGATTACAGGATAGCTTATTAGATCTTGATCAACTCTCAACACCACCCATAGAATTATTATGATTATTGACTACTATTAGAAATTTTTTAGTTTCATTTCTTCTTTCAAGTTCTATCATTTCTGTATTATGAACAGTTCACAATAAGCAGACATCTTTTTTGTTTTTCCATTTAATTACACAGACTTTTTCTCTGATATGCTAACATTTCTCCCTTTTTCAGTTTCTTTTGCAGATCTTTTGGCATTTCCTGCCTATATAGTCTCAGTATCCCAGACATGTCCCTTTTGTATTGTAAAAGAATATTACTTGAGTTGTGGAGAAGTATAAGAATTATATCTAACGTACTTAGGATAAGAGTTTTTATGGATTGTACCACAAAATTATAGGTTATTTTTCACAAATAAAATAAATACGAATCAGTAAAAGAAAATAACCAGAACTTACTATTAGATTTCACTAGAAACAAATATCAAAAGGTGAATTCCTTCTAAATTATGCAAGCCAGGCAAGGTGATGTGCATCTATAATTCCAGCACTCCAGAGGCTGAGGCAGGAGGATTGCCTAGAGTTTGAAGCCAGCCTGGGCTACATAGTGAGTGTGCTGCCCAAGCATCACTTGGGATAAACTGTTAAGTGGTTAAAAATTAAAATGTAGGGGCTGGGGATTTAGCTCATTTGTGCTGCTGCCTGCCTCACAAGCACAAGGTCCTGAATTCGATCCCCCATACCAAAATTTTTTTTTTTTAATGTAGTACTTGACAAAGTATGTTAGAGTTAGATACATATTAGGTGAGTTTTCTGTACTTGTCCATAAATTGTTCATGACACTACTCTATCACCATACAGGATTAGGATACATTTTTCTGATTGTGGCATTTCTTAATGTTTCATAAAACCCACATGCAACACAGCCCGTAATTCATACAAAGACCAAATGAATGGAATACTGAGCTTTTTTTGGTTTTGTTTTGTATACTCTGTATATTAAAAGATCTGTAAGGCTGAAGGTTTAGCCGAGTGTTAGAGTGCTTGCCTCAAAGGGCATGCGTCAAACCCTGGGTTTGATCCCCAGCATGGGGAAAAAAGAGGGAATAATTCACCTATTTGATGAGTGTGTATAATATGTATCCTCTCAAGGAGTGTACCCTTCTAGGGCATGAGGCCATAAGGATGGGAGCAGATACATGTAGAAGTAACTATGCCATGATAATGAGCTTGAGTTTTAATGAAATACTTAAGTGGGAAATTAGAAAATTTTGACTATAAAGTTTGAGATAGACATCATGGTCTTTCATTCTGAAAATCAAATGTCATTTTAGACAAAGGAAGTGTGCTAAGCCAAAGGGTAATGTGTGGTTTGCATATGTTTGAAACTAGATGGGCTCTGAAGACCCGACTACCAGAGCTATGTGTCTGGTTTCTTCTATTACCTGCAATGTGACCTTAGATAGTTTCCTGATATTACAGTTTCTTTATCTATAAATTGGAAACCATATCCTTACCTCATGGGATTGAGGTTTTAAAAACGTTTTTATTTGTATAAAAAGAAAGCTGTACATATAGTAGCAAGATAGCTTGTTAAAACTAAGCACGCCTGTGTAAACCTACACCCAAGTTAAATAGAACATGATCAGCATGTCAAGAGGCCTCTCCATTCTTTCATTGTATTGTTTTGAGGATTTGGTATTGTTTGTAAAGTGCTCTGAACAGTGACATACATTCACTTGGGTGTTAGCCATTATTCCAGTAGGTACTTGGAAAGGGGGCTCAGAAAGGGATAAGGGCTGGCAGTGTAAATCCTGGACATCATCCCATATGGGTGGGAATCCACTATTAAATCTGTTGAATGTGAGTGAAAGCACAGTGCTTAGCATGTATCAAGCATTTAGTAATCACGTTTTGAATTAACGAAAGAAAAATAAAGAGTTGCGTTACAAACTTGAGGAGCATCTGTGTTTAAGGTTAGGCCAGGGAAAGAAACATAACTGGCAAAGAATATTCTTGAAAATAGAGTTGAAGACATAGGATATGTTTTTGTTACACAAAACAGTAAGAAACCCTTTTAAACAATAACAATATAAATCAGGGCACAGAACACCATGATTTATGAAGATGGCTTTATAGCGTCTTTTATTTCCCCAAGCCTGCCCAAGTACACTATTTTTTATCATAATGACCTTTATAAAATGTAAATTTAGGCATAATACTTTTCAGCTTGTTACTATCAATATCTAATTATCCTAGCTTCTTTTTTTGTGATAATTCCCTAACCACATGAAATTCAAAAACTTCTGAAAATATTCCCATTAAGTTTGTAAAAATTTTGGTTAAAAACCACTGAGTGTAGTGATGCATACCTGTAATCCCAGCCTGCAGAAGGCCAAGGCAGGAGTTCAAGGCCAGCCTGAACTATAGCGAGATCTTGTCTCAAAAAAAAAAAAAGGTAAAACCTGAATTGGCTATTTTTAGTTCTTTGTTCTCTCTTAGTGTGAATATTCGTATTGTTCCTTGAAGCATTGTTAATATGTTTGAGAAATGATGGATTTTTTTTTTTCCTGGAACAGAGCACTTTGTTTGGATTAATTTTTGGTAATCATTATTTATTTATTTGTTTGTTTATTTATTTATTTATTTATTTTTTTGGTACCGGGGATTGAAATCAGGACCTTTCACTTGCCAAGCAGGCGGCAGAACCACTGAGCTAAATTCCAGGCCCTGTTATCAACTTTTATTATACCCAGAAGTTTTTTGTTGTTGTTGTTTTGAGCAGTTCTCATGATTTCCACTTAGCTATAGGAACTTCTTCTGGAGATTTGAGGACTGTTTTATTTATTTATATATACTAGACTTTTTTATAGTTATGTAAGCTTTTTAATATACTTTTATATCACATATTTTAGATTTTTTTAACCCCATAATCAATTGCTGTTGAAGTTATTTTACAGTCAATGATTATGTAAATTTACCTTTATATTTATCGCTTTTTTCAGTACCAGGGTTTGAACTGGAACCTTGCACTTGCAAGGCAGGCGGTGGAACCACTGAGCTAAATCCGCGGCCCATTTATCACTCTTTTTGCTTAACATTCATTCATTTTGAAAACATTTTCATCCTTCCTAAAGTAAATCTTTCAGAATTTCCATTAATGTAAGTATAAGAGTAACTGGGTTTTTGTTTTTCTCCTTAATCTCAAAATATATTTAACTTGCCTTCATGCTTGAGTAGATGTTAGTCACTATAGGCAAAATTTCCCTCTGGCTTCCTAGAAGAGTTTCTCTTTGTCTTTGTTTACTATTTTTCTTTTCTTTTTTTTTTTTTTTGGTACCGGGGATTGAACTCTGGTCCTTCTGCTTTCAAGGCAGGCTCCGGAACCACTGAGCTACATCCTCAGCCCTGGTTACTATTTTTCACTGAGATGTATACTGATGTGAATTCCATTTTGATGAGTCCTACTACAGGTTTGTTTGTGGGGACTCCTGAATCTGAAGTTTGTTAACTTTCATTATTTTGGGGAATCTGCTTTTAGATAGTTCTCCTGTTTTTCTCCATTTGCAGTGCCACCTGGTTTTAATACTTTATTGTAACCTCCAAGTTTTTAATCTCTTCAATGTTTTTCATGAACTCTGTCTTTGTGCATTCTGGATAATTTTTACAGATGTTTTCTAGTTCAGTAATTTTTGCATTCATGTCTAATCATTTATGTAATACTTTCTTGAGTTTCTGGTTATAATTTTCTAGCCATAACAGACATTGCTTTTATGTCTTTTGAATATACACTCAAATATGAGATTCCTGTGTCATATGATAGTTCTAGTTTTAATCTTTTGACAGACCTCTATACTGTTTTCCATAGCATTTTATAATCCCAGCAGTAGTATACAATGATTCCCACATGTCTCAAGCACTTGGTTTATTTTTATAGTAGCCATTATAATTGATGAGATATCTCATTGTTTTGGTTTGCATTTCACTGATCAGCGGTTTTAAGCATCTTTTCATATGTTCTTTAACCATTTGTATATCATCTTTAGAGGAATATCTATTTGAATCTGGCCATTTTTTCTTCTGGGTTTTTTTGAGATAGGGTCCCACTACGGTAGTTCAGGCTGTCCTGAACTCACTATGTAGCCCAGGCTGATCTCAAACTCTCAGTGAGATTCTCCTCCTTCAGCCTTCGGAATGCTGGGATCATCACAGCTCCTGTCTTCATTTTTTAGTCAAGTTGTTTGACTTTTTGTTGTTGAATTATAGTTCTTTATATATTTCTGGCTTTTAATCCTTTATCAGATATCTTATTTATCTACCTATTTATTTATTTAATATTGGTACTAGAGATTAAACCTAAGACCTCTGTCAAGCTAGCCAAGTATCCTATCACTGAGCTACATCCCCAGGCCTTTTTATTTTGAGACAATCTCACCAGGTTGCCCCAGCTAGCCTCAAACTTGTGATCCTTCAGTAGCTGGGATTATAGGTGTGTACCATGCTTGGCTTCAGATATATAATTTGCAGATATTTTCTTCTGGTTCTGCTAGTGTGTATTTTACAGTGATGATTCTGCACTTTAATGCACTGAAGGAGATGTGGGTATGTATGAGAGAGACACAGAGATAGGGGCTCCCTGTGTAGTTCAGGCTGGCCTCAAACTCAATGGCAGTCAGTCCTGCTTTAACCTCCTGAATGATGGGATTACAGGTATGTGCGAAATGCACTGGAGTTTGACATAGTCCCATTTGTCTGTCTTTACTAATGATGTCATAACCAAGACTTCATTGCCATATCCATTGTACTATGTTGAAAAGAAGCTTTATCACCAATTTTTGAGGAAATATTTTTTCTGTACCTTTGAGTCTGATGTTAGCAATGGACTTTTCATATATAGCTTTTATTCTTAAGATCATGTTCTTTTATTCCTACTTTGTTTCTTTTTATCATGAAAAGTTGAATCTTGTCAAATGCTTTTTTTTTTTTTTTTTGCATCAATTGAAATCACGTGGATTTTGTCTTTTGTTCTGTTAAGTGGTTTTTAGATGTTGAATTAGTCTTCATGTTTAGACTATTTAAAACTAAAGAGTAGATGTGACGAGCTGGGTGTGGCTTGTAATCCCAGCACTTGGGAGGCTGAGGCTGAGGCTGAGGCTGGAGGATCCCTGCAATGAAGTCTTGGCACCGGAACCACTGAGCTGAATGCCCAGCCCCTTTTGCTTCTTGAGACAATAAACTGCATTTCTACTTCTGTAAAGATAAACACTAAGTCAGTACTCTCTACTTTAGTAATCTTGAAAATACTTGTCCTTTGCTTCTCTATATCCCAGCCCTCAACTTATTGCCATAGTTTTTTACTTGTAATACATTTATGTTGTGTTGTATAATCATAGTTTTTCTTTGTAATTTAGGTTGATTTTTAAAACATGAAAGGAAAAACTATTTCATTGTTATGTTTGTGTGAATAGTATTTACTGTGGAGCCAATTAATATTCCACTTTAATAGAAAATCTTAGTAGGCTCAAATTCAAATAGAGTTTTCCTTTTTTGTACCTAATTACTCAACTATGAAGTTTTCTACTGATAGCATATCTTGAATAGTTTCATGTTTTCTAAAATCTTTTACTACCTTTTTTTTTTTTAATTAAACCTTGTCACTGACGAGTATATTTTAAGATTTTTAGTTTTTTTAGGTTTTTCTGTTTTATCTAATTCTTTGTCTTCTGGACATCTTGCTCTCAGATGCTCCTGGTCTTCCTCTGATTACAGTCTATACCACTGATGTCTGTACCTGCTTCATAGCTGCTGACCTACACTTTCATCTTTCTCTACTGTTTGAAGGGACCCTTGTTCCCTTGGTTTGTTTTTTGTTTAGCCTGGAGTGTATCTTCATAGAATTTCCCAAAAAAAGATGTATAGGGGATAAACTTCCCTCCTTTAATGTATTAAAAAAAAATCTTTAGGGCCGGGGATTTAGCTTAGAGGCACTGTTCCTGCCTTGCAACCACAAGGTCCTGAGTTCGATCCCCAGTACCACGCCCCCAAAAAATTGTTATTCTGCTCTCATATTTAGACCATGTACAAGATTCTACTTAACCATTTTCCCTTGAATTTTGAGGACATTACATTACTATCTACCAGCAATTAGTGTTATCAAAAAGAAGTGTAATTTTCATTTTGTTGTAGGTAACCAGGTTTTTTTCCTCTGGAAAATTGAAGGATCTTTTTTGGATTGAGATGTTACACACTGTATCTCCAAGTTTGATTCTTTGGTTCTGTTTTGTACTTTGTAAGACTATTGAATTTGAAAATTTTGCTTCCCTTCAGGAGTAGAACATTTTCTTCGTTTCTTTATTCTGCTTTTTTCTTTTCTCCCTAGAATTCCTTCTTGTTGGGAATTGGGCCTCCTAGACTTCTAAACTAATGTAAAGTTCTTTTATAGATACAAGTTACAGCTTTTGAAAATTCTCTTCTCTTATCTTGAGATACTCATTTCCCACAGGATCATTTTTATTTGTTTTGCAGTTTATAGTAGGCTTTTTAAAAATGCTTGGCAATTTTGGTTGCCTTTAAGCTGGGCCTGGTGGCACACTCCTGTAATCCCACCAACTCAGAAGGCTGAGGCAGGAAGATCACCAGTGGACCCTGGCTCACAAACAAAGCAGTAAGGCTGCCTGGAAGCTCTATAATTCCCTAGATAGCCACTGTTCCATTTTTTCATCAGAAGTAATCTTTTTTATGTCTGACTCTTGAAATAGTTCCAAGCCTTTCTTACATAAATTATTCTTAGAGTTTCGTGATTTATTATTTAGCTTGTCTCAGTTTAAAACTGACTCTGATTAGATTTTATTTACAGAGGAGATTATCCACAAGAAGCTTCTGCTCTATTGCATGCTTAGTAATTTAAAGTCTTTTCATATTTCCCAAGTGTGTTTTTATAGCACAAGACTTGGATTTTTATTTACTTCATGTCCTGTTTTAATCAGGAGATAAATTATACCTTTTAATACTCCAAACTAAACAAAAACTTTAATTTGAGCTGTTTGGAGTATGACTAATTTTGTATGAACTAATTTGAATTTAATTTGACCTGAATTTTTTTTTTTTCTTTCCTTCCTGCCACTACCTTTACTCCATTGCTGAGGATCCAACTCAAGAGCTTCTCTTTAACTAAGCAAGTGCTCTACCACTGAGCTGTACCAATCATCCCTTGACCTGAATTTTTAAAAGTAAATTCACTTAGTCACTGGGTATTTCTAATTAACTTGTTAGTCTGTTCATCTGTATCACTTTTCTAAGGCTGTTTGGAATTGAGAGTTTTTCAGATGATGTAGGATAACAAACCAGAGAATCATTCTGAACAACAGTCAGCTGCCTTAGTCCTTGGCTCATATAATTGGCACTGGCCCTGAATTATCATTCCTTTTAATACTTTGGTAGAGGTTAAGGTTTTGGTCCAAGTGATGAATAGGAACTTGACTATGGAGCCAGAGTTTGGTTAGACAACCCTAAAGATTAGCAGCTGCTAATTATACTGGCATCTTTTTTTAAGGCTCCTGGAAATGGTGACTGTATAATTTATTGTTCCAACTGAGGCATGAAAATACTATCAATAATTAGACTGGGACAGCAGGCATAAACCAGAATATATGGTCTTCTAGAGTCACATAGATCAAGCTTAGGATCAGAGGCAGTATGTTGCCTGCTTAGTTGACTTGACACTTCCATTCTATTCCTATCTACTTTTTACCCTCTAGGACAAGTATTATGGACCAAGAAATGGCATAGACTGGATAAGGAACAGTGAAATGATGGAAAATATTCAGAAAAAAAAATACATCTGTTCTAAACATGTATACCCTTTTTGTCCTTATCACCCGAACAAAACACAGCCATTTACATAGTATTTATATTGTATAACGGCTATAAGTAATGTGGAGATAGTTTACTGTATACTGGAGTATGTATGTAGGCTATATGCAAATACTACACCATTTCATATAAGGGAGTTGAGTGTCCTTGGACTTGTTATCCCTGGGGCGTCCTGGAACCAATCATCCACAAATACCAAGGGACTAAAATCCAAAAGTATCCAAATTTTTATATGACTAAACATGTAGTCTGGATGTGTGAAATCTTATCCTGTTATTTAAATATTTATTATGAGTTTCACAGAACTTTTGTGTGTATGTTTTAGATATAGTTTTTTTCTGGTTTCTGAGTTTACTCGGGAATATAACTTGTTATTGACATGTTTTCTTAGGAAGTAGAATTGTCCATAGAAAATTTCCCTTTTCCTGTCTTATAATTGTCATATGTAGAAAATGTTGGCTATTTTTATATCAAAAATATGAAAACCTCATCCAAATAGAAATTAAGAATTTCTTTGAATTCCGTTCTTTGGGTTCTAAGTTTTTTGTTTTTGTTTTTTGTTTTTTGTTTTCTTTTTCATATTGGACTGAAATCTGCCACCCTGTAACTTCCATCTGTTGGTTCTAGTTCTGTTCTCTGGACCAGCATGGAGTAAGTGTCTTCTTTTAGAAGGCAGCTATCACCTTTTCTAGACTGAATTTCCTCAGGCCCTCCACTTTTATGCGAAATAAAACCTGTATCTATAAGCTTCATGTTGATTCCCTCTGAACGCATGCTAGTTTATCCGTGTTTTTTATAATACAATTAAAATGATAATCCAGAATTTTAATTTTATGCTGTATTTCTGTGGTATCATGCACACTACACCTGCACTGTAATCCATGAATCAGATATTCTAATTTATTGATCCTGCTTCCACTTAGTTTGGGGTTTTATTTTTTTTTTTCCCTTAGCTATTAACTGTGAGCTCATATTTAAATTTGTGGTCAGCTAAAATTTGCCAGCTAAATAACCTTTGGGGCTCTCCTTGATTTTAGAAAGCATTCACTGCCATGGTAATACAGCCTTAGCAAGTGGAATTGTGAGTAAATTTCTCAGAGAATCTAGAATAATAAATACACTTTTATACGCTAAAACCTGTAGGCCTCTAGTTTTATGTGACATAGACTCTTGATTTAAAAGTTAAAATAGGGGGAGTTGGTTGAGGAAGGTTCATTTGGTGTACTGACCCCCATGTGCTACAACACAGGCTTTGTTCAAATAAAGCCTTGCTTTGGTAGTCCTGTAAATCTGCTCATCCCTTACTTATCTTTTGGGCAGTGTGGGCTTGGAAGGTCCTATAAATCTACTCAGCATTATCCTGAGTAGTATGGACAGAGTGGTTTTTTTTAAAAAAATGTTAAAATAATGTTGTTCTAAGACTTTAAGGTAGAAATTTGATCACTATTATGTAAAATGTTTTTGCCTCTTTTTAGATTTATATAGTAATGATTGCAAAGCATCTGACTTAGGTACTATTCCTTTTTTGGGGGGGGGTACGGGGATCGAACTCAGGACTTTGCGCTTGCAAGGCAGGCAAAGGTACTATTACATTTTTAAGAGAAAAATAAATTTTAAATACCTACAAGCTGGAAATTTTATCTAAAATAATATTCTTTCCTTAAGTTCTGCCCTAGAACAGAACTCAACCTCAACACTATTGATACAATGTATGTAATTCTTTGTGTGTGAGAGGTCCCATACATTTCAAGATCAGTAACAGTATCCCTGACATCTACCCACTACATGCCAGTAGCACTCATGACCACCAACTTCTCTGCAGTTTCATCATCAAAAATATCTACATGACTGGAGGTATAACTCAGTGATGGTGTGCATTAACATGCCCAAGTCCTTGTTCAATCCCCATCAACAGAAAAAACTAAAACTCCAGACTTAGCCAAATGTCAAATGAGGACAAAAATCTCCCTTAGTTAAGAACCACTGATGTACAGCAATAGAAATATTCCCTAAGTTAACTAGATGATATTTTTTGCCTTAAATTTGTTCTGTACATGGGTTAAAATAAGATTTTTTTGCTTACGATTTTAAAGGCTAGATTATAATACAGAATTTATATGACAAACACTTTGAAATTTGTAATTTGGTCAGTTTTTCCCCCTTAGTATAGTCTCTTATTTCAGTTCATGTCCATGCTTTGCAATATAATCCATGATCTAAAGTACTGAGATTAAGAAATGAAAATTACAAGTTTTACTGAGTTCAAATACTTAGCCCTTTGTAGTCCATGATTACATTATTTGCACATGTACTTTTGGTTTGTTAAATAACTCTAAATTGATTAACTCCTTGATTTTAAAATCATTTTATTATATCCTTCTTCACAATATAGCCAGCAGCCAGCTTCGGGTGTAGCCTATTCTCATCCAACTACAGTTGCTAGCTACACTGTCCATCAAGCTCCAGTAGCTGCCCACACAGTTACTGCTGCCTATGCACCAGCAGCCGCCACAGTTGCAGTTGCCAGGCCCGCTCCAGTAGCAGTTGCAGCTGCTGCAACAGCTGCTGCTTATGGAGGCTACCCCACTGCACATTCAGCAACTGACTATGGTTATACCCAGAGGCAACAAGAAGCACCACCACCACCACCCCCAGCTACTACACAGAACTACCAGGTAAGAAAACTAGTCTCAGTAGCCTTTGCCTGTAAGTTTAGTGGGCTCTGTGTATAATATAATGTCTGAGCTAATGATTTTCAATCTTGAGTCTTCTAAAATACAACTGTAGCCAGGCCAGGTGGTACATGTCTGTAAATCCCAGTTACTCAGAAGGCTGAGGCAGAAGTATCACAAGTTTAAGCCCAGCCTGGTAACTTAATGAAACACTGTCTCAAAATAGAGACAGAGACAGGAGCCCAGTGGTCCTTGGATTCAGTCTCCAGTACCACTAAATAAATAAATAAATATAAAATATACCTGTAATGATAGAAAAGAGTGAATAATGGGTCTTTGTATTTTGGGGGACATAGTCCACGTACTAAGTTTCCTTAAAATGAATTTTATGTAATTCTCTCTTGCCAGTTTACCCTATTTGTGTATGTGTGTGTGTGTGTTGGCGGGGGCCTTTTGCTTTAGTTTTTAAGTTTTATATGAATTACTGGTTAAATATTTTAATTTTATCCCTAGTGTTTGACCCTTGGTGGAGTGGACTATCATCCATTTGAAACTTAGATATGTCTGTTATTTTCAGGATCTTGGCCCCAAGCTATTATGACAAATGTATTACATATTTTCTTCTTGAAACTTCTCAAAGATGGAAACCCTGTTAGCCTTACATTTCTGCTGTCATAATGTTTTTCATATATGTAACAATTTTCATGCTCTTACTCATCCAGGTACATCTTTTTGCTCATGGCAACTGTAAATTCTCATTATAGTACTAGGTTTGAAACATTACTAGATTTACCACTTACTTATTTGATTAAATTTATTTTAAATTGTTTAATTTTTTTTGGTACTGGGGATCAAAGTTGGGGACCTTGCGCCTGCGAGGCAGGTGGCGGAACCATTGAGCTAAATCCCCAGCCCTGTCTTATTTACTTTTAAGCGTTAGTCCTTCTGAACTTCTTTTTAAAACCTAGGCACTTTGTGAATTAAGAACTTGACATTTAGGGCCACGGATTTAGCTCAGTGGTTTCGCAGCCTGGTACGCAAGCACAAGGATCTGAGTTCAATCCCCAGCACCAAAAAAAAAAAAAAGAACTTGACATTTAAATCAGTGATACTAATATTTGTTATTAAATTACTAAATTTGGAATTAATTTGTTGTTTGTGATTGTTTCATTATTCCCAGAGACCCAGTAAATTCTGTTTTAAATAAGGTCAACCAAGATAGATTATGTAAAGGTACAAATTTCCAACGATGAATGCCATTATATTGTGTAATATGTAAATTATATTGTATAATATGTAAAATGTGCCTCTTTAATGAGGTCTATGAAACCCATTATTTTCTAGGCCTTACCTGCTTCTTCACCCTTTCCACCTGTGTGCTTTTCCATCCCTCCTTACTTTATACAGTGTCAAAATTCACTTGACTCAGAATTCACCTAATCCTTGAAATAATGAAAAGAAAGCAGGAGTAATAATAAAGTTCAGTAACACAGGTGTTTGGTGGGGGGGTGTTGTTTTTGCTTTGCTTTGCTTTATTTTGTGGTTCTGGGGAATCCAACTGAGGGGTTCCCTGTATTAGCCATGAGCTCTACCGCTGAGCTGTACTTCCAACCCCACCTGTGTTTTCTTCTGATACTGTAGGATCTATCTTTAAGGCAAAATTGTTGTGAACTTTTAAATAAAATTAATTTGTACATGAATAAATATTTCTAAATGTTTCAGTGATCTAATTGTAGCGGTTAAATATACTGCTTGAAATGCTTTTGATTTTGATATAGTCCAAGATGAACTTCCATCTATATTGATTATGATTGTTTTATGTCTAGATCTGAGAACTACACTTGTAAGTTGTTTTCCTTTATTATTTTTGTAAATAGTAAGGATTTTTTTTGTCACAGCAAAGTTTCCTTTCTTTCCTTTTCTTTAGGACTCATACTCATATGTAAGATCCACAGCTCCTGCTGTAGCTTATGACAGTAAGCAGTACTACCAACAGCCAACAGCAACTGCTGCTGCTGTAGCTGCCGCTGCCCAGCCTCAGCCTTCAGTTGCGGAAACCTACTACCAGACAGGTTAGTTTTAACACACACAATTTTATTATAAACTATTGAAGTATATGATTCAGGGTTGTTTTGGTTTTTGTACTGGGAATTGGACATAGAGTGTTTGCACTGAGCTATGCCCTCAGTCCTCTTTTTAAGTTTATGTGTGTATTTATTTTTTATTCTGTCATGCTAAGTCACTCAATCCCAACTTTCCCTCCGCCTGTCTCAGCCTTCCTGAGTGCTGGAATCACAGGCATGTGCTACCCTACCCAGTTTTAGGGTATTTTATAATGAAGATAAGCTTCCAAGTTTATCTAAAACCATTATGTTACACATTATATTGAAAAGTCAAGTTATACCCATACCCTTCTTTTCAACTGCTAGAATGCCTTTGAATCACAAAGAAGTTTATGGAAGCATTCATAATCAAACCCTTTTCTCTTGGACATGTATTCCATTTGTTATCATCAGTATATAGTTACCTTCTTGCTGAAATACCTGTAACTGAAAAAAGCTGTGGTAATGACTTCTGACCACATTCTTTTCTTTGCCAGAAATTCTCACAGCATTATGTATAGTCTGACTTTGTGGCCAATGGAGTTTTCTTTAATGGCTCATACTTTTTATTCATCTTTCCCTGATCTGTAATGACATTTGATTCTGTTACTAGCCATTGATAATATTAAGTGCAGTATATAATGGCTTAAATGCTAGAAGTGTTTTATTTACAAAGAAGCCTGCATATTTGTAGTCTTTAAAAAGTGCATTTTTCACATAGATATAATTGAGAACTTTTAAAACAAAGGTCTCCAAGGTTTAAAAAGTAACTGACCCCTTTTTTTGAAGGCCCTAGGTTGTGGGTAGGATTAGGAGAGAGCAGAATTGGCTTCCAAAATTGGCTTTACCACTAATGGGGGCAAATGATTTTTTAAAATTCTCCTGTATTCTCTTATCTATAAATGAAGTAGTTAACCCAGATCTCTATAGTGTTGCTTCTAGTTCTGTGATTTTAGGAGCTGTTATAAGTTGTTTTAAAGTATTTTGAATTATAATGACTGACCTTTTTTGGGTTTCTTTTCTATTGATTTGTGTGTATGATGACTTATAATGAACTCCCTAGTTAGCAGGCTAGGCTTGTGATTAAGAGTGCTGAATTATCTAAGAGTCAGAAGATCTTGATTTAGTCAGGAGTTCTGACACTATGTGACTATAAATCATTTAGATCTTGGATATTAGTTTGCTCTCTGTAAAATAGTGTCTTCATCTGTGTGTTGTAATCACATTTCATAAACAGATATAGATAAAAGTTTTAAGGCAGGGCCAGGGATGTAGCTCAGTAATGCATTGAGTGCCTGGCAAACGCAAGGTCCTAAGTTTGATGCCCAGTACTGAGGGAAAAAAAAAGTTTTAAGGTGTCTTAACTAATTGGAAAACGAGTTTGGCCCTCTGGTATCTGGTCCTTTCTCAGAAGTAATACTGGTGTGCTTTAGTTATCATTAATAAGTGATTATTAATTTACTAATTGATTGTAAGGCTCATAAGATTCTTCAAAATATTGTTTTGAATTTGGTCAAAGGTAGCAGAAAGTTTAGCAGAGAAATTGATGGCAGCCATTTAAGAATAGCTGCATTCTGGAGCCAAAGATACATAGTTCATTTATACGCCTGCTGTGTGTGTGGCCATAGGTTCAGTTCCTGGTACCACAAAAACAAATCGCTGTACTCAAGCTATTGATGTTTGAAGTCAGTAACACCTGTGAATTGGAGGTAGATTTTTCACTATGGATAAATCAGTAAAATGCAGTGAATGGTGTATAAACAAGTTCCATGGAGTTAAATATTGAAATTTTTTTGTTTGGTTGGTTTTTTTGGTACCGGGGATTGAACTCAGGACCTTGTGCTTTTGAGGCAGGCACTGGAACCACTGAGCTAAATCCCTGGCCCTGAAATTTTTAATGTGGATTGAAATACCTGTTTGAGAGGCTGTTTATTCTATTCCTAGCATTAAGCCTAACTGAAGTAGAATGACTAGCCTAAATACATACCACCCACACACACTTTCTCTTTCTCGCTAGAAATCTTTTTGTATAATCTACCAGTTGTATATACTAGTGCTATTTCCATTATAAATTTTTGTAAAATACCATTTTAGAAACACAATGAAAAGCATAAGTTTTACCTCTTTTTGCCAACAAGAAATTGTTAGCATTGCTAGCAACCTACTCTTTTTAGTTTTCTAAGTATATTGTTAAAGTATAGTGATTCACCTTGTTCATTTTCTGATGTCTTTTTCTCACTTTAGCTCCCAAAGCAGGTTATAGCCAAGGTGCAACGCAGTATACTCAAGCCCAGCAAACTCGTCAAGTGACAGCCATAAAACCAGCCACACCAAGTCCAGCTACCACTACTTTCTCCATTTATCCTGTGTCCTCCACTGTACAGCCGGTAGCAGCTGCGGCTACTGTGGTGCCATCTTACACTCAGAGTGCTACTTACAGTACTACAGCAGTTACTTATTCGGGTAAGACTGATAAAAACTGATTAAATGAGTAAACAAATTACAAAGATATTTATTAGAAACTCAGTGTTCTGTGAGCTTATCTTATTCTCAGTAGCAGGAACTGAATTGATAGGTATTGAATATATGTGCATAATATGACAAAAGGATCATAGTATAAATAGTTTTTGTTGTTGCTTTAATAGATCTTAGCAGAATATAAAATGCTCTTTGGGAATTTGAAAGATAGTCATGAGTCTTGGGCCTAGGATTATAATTAAAGAAAGTAACAACTAGTCTCAGGATCATTGTTTTTTCAAATGAATTTTAAAATTCAAGGTTAGTACTCAGGGAGTACCACAGATAAACTAATTTTCCTTAGAGGGGTACGATTACTAAAACTTCACCATGTCCAGTACTCTTGCTAATTTCTGGTTAAGGTAGTTTATCATACTGCAGTGATTAAAATCCCACATTACTTTTTGTACACACTGGGCTTTATACTACTGAATGGTTTGTTACTATTTTACATTTTATTCATTCTATAATACCTCATCTTAACTCAGTGGTGGCTTTAAGGTGACATGGGCAATTTTGGGTTTTGTTTTTGTTTTGTTTTGGTACCAGGATCAAACTCGGGACCTTTCACCTGCAAGGCAGGTAGTGGAACCACTGAGCTAAATCCCTGGCCAGACATAGGCAATTTTAATTCTGATCTATTGATATTTTGTTGTAGTTTGAGTCCTTGAAGCCTAGTTACTGAATTATAAAATACTCTATTTCTCATATTTCTTACCTCTTGCTCTAGGATGCTAGGGTTACAGTAATGAATTATTCAGGCAAGTCATATTTGGGAACAGCAGTTCATTGTGACTGAAATTTAAGATATGTGGGGTAAATAATCGGAGACGAGACCAGAATTGTCAGTGTGAAAAACCTTGTATGCTGTGCTTTTGTGGCTATACCTATATTATTGGCAGAAAGGGTGCCACAGGTAATCTTAAGAAAAAGAGGATTGCAGGGCCAGGGATTTAGCTTAGCGGCACAGCACCTGCCTGCCAAGTGTGAGGTCCTGAGTTTGATCCTTGGTACCAAAAAAATACCAAAAAAAGGATTGCAGATTTGTAAATTACCTGTGACAGCACATAGACATGAATTGGAATGAGGACATGGTATGAGAATTCTGGCTAAGCTGGTGAATAATGAGGATCTTATCAAAGGGGCTTAGGGTAGAGAGGTATTTTATAACCTGTTAAGGATAAAGATAAAGCCAAATGTGGTGGTGCACTCCTGTAATTTCAGCACTCATGAGCTGAGGCAGGAGAATAGCTTTTTTTTTTTTTGGTATCAGGGATCGAACTCGAGACCTTGCACTTGCAAGGCAGGTGGTGGAACCACTCAGCTAAAGCCCTGACCCAAGAAAATAGCTTTGAGTTCAAGGCTAGCCGGGGATACATAGGGAGTTCAAAGTTAGCTTCTACTATGTAATGAGACTGTCTCAAAAAAAAAAAAATTTAAAAATAGTCCAAAATGTTTCCTATTTAGCAAAGGAATCTTATTAAGATCTAAGAAACTATTTCTTATTCTTAGTCATAACAAGACTTCCCAGATACAGCTTTTCTGCCTCCGGTTAACTAGTTATAACCAAGTTTATTGCAGTGAAATATGATTGGGTGCTTTTTTTTTTTTGGTACCAGTGATTGAACCCAGGACCTTGCGCTTGAAAGGCAGCCGTGGTGCCACTGAGCTAAATCCCCAGCCCAATTGGATGCTTTTTTAAATGTCTATATGAATGTCAACAAAATAAGGAGTACCGGGGCCAGGGATTTAGCTCAGTGGTTCCACCACCTGCCTCATAAGTGCAAGGACCAGAGTTGGATCCCCAGTACCAAAAAAAAAAAAAAAAAAAGGAGTACCAGAGTATCCTTTCCTTTTCATTGTTTCCCTCTTTTATGTGTTCCTGTGGGCTATAATCAGTTAATCTTAGTACTTTGCCGTGAATTCTTCAGAAAGTATCTCCTAAGAATAAAGACATTCTCTTGGGCCGGGGATTTAGCTCAGTGGTTCCGCCGCCTGCCTTGCAAGCGCAATGTCCCAAGTTCTGTCCCTGGTACCAAAAAAAAACCCAAAAGGCATTCTCTTACATAGTCACAATGTTAAGAACTCTCAGATTACTTGATTTTGCCTTGCACAGTTTAAAATAATTATTTTTTATTGACTGCTTTATTGCATGAGTAATGCATTATTTTAAAATTAGAAACTGTAGCTTTTTTAAATCAAACCATTAAGCATGTATAACTATTATGGTTTTTGTTATAAAAAACAAACTTTGTTCTTTTTTTTTTTTTTTTTTTTTTCTATAAAGGGCCTTACTGTGTATCCTAGCTGGCCTTGACTGACTGTGTAGCCTAGGCTAGGCTAGCCTAGTGCTGAGTGGATGATAGGTGTGATCCACTACAACTGGTCTGAACTTGTCTTATATATGCTGTTTTGTAAACTCCTTTAATCTCCCTTTCAAGTTTCTAAGTATAGAGATAACGTCATTCTTTTGATTGTCTCCCCAAGCTTTATTTTGGAATTTAAAATTCTTTGTAAAAATCAAAAAGTAGTACACGAAACACCCATATATCATTAACCTATGTTCACCAGTTATTAATAGTTTGAAACATAGTCTTTGTCTTTCCTTTCACTTAAAACCTATTTCTACATGCTTTGGGAGTATATTTTGTAAGTTATAGACAACATGATACTTTACTAATTTTTCAGAAAGTATTTCCTAAGAAAAAAGATGTCCTTTTACACAGCCACAATGTCAATATAATAAAAAGGAATTGAACATAGATACTATCAAATAATACACATTTTCTTGTTTGTCCCAAATGTCTTTTATGGCTTGGCTTTATATTTTGATGTGTTTGTGTTTGTGCTTGTTTTAAATGCAGAGTCCAGTCAAAGGTCAGAGATGGTATTTGGTTGTCTAGCTTACTTTCTTTTAATCTAGAACTATTAGCTACTTTTATCTTGCCTCATGACATTGACGCTTTTGAAAAGTTGTCTTACAATCTGGATTTATCTGATTTCTTAGTCACAAAATTACTCAGGTTGGGCTCAAACTTGGTATCCTCTTGCTTCAGCCTCCTGCTGCAGCTTCCCAGAGCACTAGAATTAGAGGCCTGCACCATCACACCCAACCTTTTTTTTTGCTACCGAGGACCGAACTTGGGTACTTGCGCTTGCACAGCAGGTGGCGAAACCACTGAGCTAAATCCCCGGCCCCCTACTTTTTGATATTACTATGGACTCATTCTTTTTTATTCAGCGTATTAAAATCCAGTACTCTTGCTTTTGTCTTAGAGGCTCACATTGTCCCCAGTTTGGCCAGTGGCATCCTCTTCAGTTTCTCTTTCTGGCAAGGCCAATCTTTTGAGTATTTCTTTTCCCTTCTGGCACTGTAATTACAGATACACTTTTGAGTTTTCCCTGTCCTAGACTCACAATCAGCCATATCAAGAAGGAGCCTAATTGTTTCTTATAAACACCAGTGGTACTTAGTAACTATTTTTGTTTTGTTTTGTTTTTTGATACCGGAGATCGAACTCGGGTCCTTGTGCTTGCGCAGCAGGAGGCAAAACCACTGAGCTAAATCCCCAGCCCACTTAGTAACTATTTTAATGGCTGCATTTTATTGAATAGATGTACTCATTTTAAATTGTTCATTTTGGGACATTTTGGCTTTTTAAAAAGATACTTAGTTTTTACTGGGTATGGTAACTCATGCCTATAATCCCAGTCTTAGGAGGCTGAGGCAAGAGGATCACCAAGAATTTAAGGCCAGCCTGAATTACAGGGTGAGACCCTTTTTCAAAAAAAAAAACCAACGGGGTGTGTGTGTGTGTGTGTGTGTGTGTGTGTGTGCGCGCGCGTGCGCGTGCATGCATGCATGTGTATATATATTATATATATATGCGTGCACACGCATATATATGCACACACATATACTTATTTTTAGATAACACATAGTGATTGTACTATAATCACTATATATATGGTGCAAGGTAACATTTCAATACATACATACAGTGCATATGATCAGATCAGGGTAATGGACACATCTGTCACCTTTTTAAACATCAATTCCTTATGTTGGGAACATTCAAAATCCTCTCTACTAGCTTACTTTGAAATGTTTATTATCAACCATATTTACTCTACTATGGCATAGAACTTTAGAAATCATTCCCCCTTTTACACTGTACCCCCAGACCTTTAGACATCTTCTTGCTACCTCTCTTCCCCTTGCCCTTCCCAGGCTCTATTTCTTTGAGATCGACTTTTTAGCTTTCATATGTGAGAACATGCAGAATTTGTCCTTCTATACCTGACATATCATTTCACATAATGTCCTCTAGTTCTGTCATGCTGCTGCAAATGGCAGAATTTCATCCTTTTTTAGGGTTGAATACTATTCATTGTTCATGTATATACCTCTTTTTTTTCTTTTTTTTTTTTTTTGGTACCAGGGATCGAACTCGGGACCTTGTGCTTGCAAAGCAGGGGAAGAACCACTGAGCTAAATCCCCGGCCCAATCATATTGTTTTCTACTCATTGAATTAGATTGAGTTCCTTATTATATATTCTGGAAAATAATCCCTTTTTGGATAAATAGTTTGCAGATACTTTTTCTGTGGGTTGGTTTTGTGTGTGTGTGTTACTAAGGTTTGAACCCAGTGCCTTGCACATGCTAGTCAAGCACTTTTTCACCCTGTTATTGGTTTCCTTTGTTGTACAGACACTTTCTACTTTGATATAATACCATTTGTCAGTTGTTGCTTTTGTTGTCTGTACTTCCAGCATTATAGCCATAAAATCCTCTCAGACAGATGTCTTGGAGTGTTTCCCCAATGTAGTTTCATAGTTTTGGTTCTCACATTTAATCTTTCATCCATTTTTAGTACTTTTTGTACATGGTAGGAAACAGAGGCCTCATTTCTTCTGAAAATGGACATCCAGTTTTCTTAGCATCCTTTCTAGAAATGATTTTCCTTTTTCCATCTTATATTCTTGCTGCCTTTGTTGAAAATCAATTGACTGTGAAATACGTAGGTTTATTTTTGTGTTCTCTATTCTCTTCCATTGGCCTATTTTTGTGATGGTACTGTGTGGCTTTGGTTATTGTAGTTTTGTTAAGTGTTTTGCAGTCCAAAACTGTAAGCTACCAGCTTTGTTATTTTGCTCAGGATTGCTTTGGCTGCTTTGGACCCATACAAATTTTAGTGTTTCTTGTATTTTTGTAATGAATGATACCAGTATTTTGATAAGAAGGAATCTGTAGATCACTGAATAATATGGACATCTTTATGATATTAATTTTTCTAATCCATAAAAATGGGATGTATTTCCATTTTTTGTGTGCATCTTCTTAAACTTCTTTCATCATTGTTTTGTAATTTTCATTACATTATGGAGATCATTCACTTCCTTGGTTAGTTTATTCCTGGGTTTTTGTTTTTTATTTTGTTTTCTGTAGTTATGGCAAATGAGAGCACTTTCTTGATCTTTTTCTCAGTGTTTTTGTTACTAGTGTATAAAAAAGCCATTGATATGAGAGAAAAACTAGAAACAACACAACAGAGAACTGTCATACTTAAAAATATTTGTGCATTTTCCCACTTGTTCCCTTATGATAAATTTCTAGATGGCAACTCTACCACACTCCCCTTCTCTCTCTCATGCACACACACACCCCCATCTATTCTGGGAATTGAACTCAGGGGCTTTTGCACTGACCTTTATCCACAGCCCTTTTAGATTTTATTTGGGGACAAGGTGTTGCTAAGTTGTTAAATTCCGCCAGCTGGGCTCAAATTGGGGATTCTGCTTACCTTAGCTTGCTAGAGTGCAGCGATTACAGGTATGCACTACCACATCCAGCCTTAGCTCTTCCTTTTTATGAAAATCAGTTCTAGTCAGGCATGGTAGCTCATGCCTCTGTAATCCCAGCACTCAGGTTGGTGGATTGTGAGTTTAAAGGCCAGTCTGGACAACATAGTAAGACCCTGTCTCCAAAGAAAAGGAGTTCTAGAATATTGCTACCTACTAATGGTTACTTGTAGCATGAGGGATTCACTGAAATTGTATGCCTTTGTTTCTGATATTGTACTTTTTTTTTTGGTACCGGGGATCAAACTCAGGACCTTGCGCTTGTGAGGCAGCTGGAGGAACTTCTGAGCTAAATCCCCGGTCCACCTGATATTGTACATTTTAAAATGGTATTTTTGGTGTTCTAATAATATACCTTCCTAGTTGATAAGGATTTTTAATAAAAGTACTTTTTGGGCCGGGGATTTAGCTCAGTGGTTCCACTGCCTGCCTCGCAAGTGCAAGGTCCAGAGTTCGATCCCCGGTACCAAAAAAAAAAAAAAAAAAACTACTTTTCAAGTGAACTTGTTTTAGTTTTCAAAAATTGAGCTTTAGTGGGCTGGGGATTTAGCTCAGTGGTTCTGGGGCCTGCCTCACAAGCACAAGGTCCCAAGTTTGATCCCCGGTACCAAAAAAAAAAAAATGAGCTTTAGGGCTGGGGATTTAGCTCAGTAGTTCCACCGCCTGCCCTGCAAGTGCAAGGACCTGAGTTCGTTCCCCAGTACCAAAAACAATCAACCAAAAATTGAGCTTTTACTTAATATCTTAATCCTTTTTCCTTGTCACTGAGACATGATACCTGACATCCACAACTTAGAGAAGTAGTATTTTGACTTATAGTTTATAGAGGTTTCAGTTCATAGTCTGCTGGCTCCAAAGCAGGACAGCATGACATATGGGTATAACAGAGGAAAATCTGCTGTAGTGACAGGGAAGCAGAGAGTGAAGGGAAGAGCTGGGAGGAGAAGATAAGCAAGCTCTTCTAGGCCATGCCCCCAATGTCTTGCCTCTTTTGACCAGGCCCCACCTCTTAACTGCAAGCCAGCTATAACCCCTATAATCAAAACCCCACCTATAAAGCACATAAGACTGTTGGGGAACCATCAAGATATAAACCATAACACTTAATTTATGGGCATGGGCTTATATTTATTTTCTCCCCACAATACTTTTATGAGAACCATACATTGATTTTTTAGTAGTTAGAAAATTTAAACTGTTCTTTAGCAGAGCTCCAGAAAATTTAACCCTCTTTTCAATGGATTAAAAATATATATATATTACCTATTAGTATTAAACTTGCTTTTTATTGGTAAAAATACTTGTGCACAAATAGAAATGACTGTCAAGAGTAAGCTTAACCTGGTGATTTTGTGGTTAAATAACTCATTGTAAAAAGACCTCATACACTCTAAGGCTCAGTTTTCTCATTTGTAAAGTAAGGATAGTGACCTATTTTAAAAATAGTTCCTGAAACTGCACTGTGTCTGGCACACTGCTTTCCGTATTGTGGGCCCTAAAAAACTAGAACACCTAGTCATCTAGCACTATTGGCCTCTGTTGCCCTTGCCCTATTTTTTTTTCTTTGCATACATTATATTTAAATTGCACTTTTAATTTCTTTTGTTTTGTCTTTTTGGTATTGGGGATCGAACTCGGATCCTTGCCCTTGCAAGGCAGGCGGCGGAACCACTGAGCTAAATCCCTGGCCCTTTTAACTTCTTTATTTGAATATTTTCTAGAAATTGGCAATGTCCCTCAGTAATAAAGCACCTGTCTAGAATGTAAGAAGCCTTAGATTCTATACCTAGTGCCCCCAAACACACACATGTACATGCATGATTTTATATAAAGATCAGGAACCTAACCAGTAATAATCTCAAAACAGCTTTATAGTTTTGGTTTTTGCAGTGTTGGGGATTGAATTCATGGCCTTGCAGATATATTAGGCAAGTGCTCTTAACCAGTAGCCCTATCCCTAGTACTGTTTTTAGTCTACCTGCCTTTTTCTACTTTTATTTCAAGTGTTTCCTTGTCTATTACCACACTTCTAATTAAAATTTCATAAGCACTTACATAGTGAAACAGCCTGCCATAAAAGTTTGGCAACACATTTTTCAAAAGTTGCATAGCTTCTCTCCTGGATATGTCCATTTCTCAATTCTTGGGACTCCAATTCTTCATATATCTTACCTCTTACCTTTCAATTCCTGCTTTCTTGTATGTTTAGATATATTGGAGACAGTGAGTCATTTGTCTTTTCAGTATAGCAATGCACAATCAAGAGACCAAAAGTTGGGCAGAGAAGCGGTAGAGCACTTACCTAGCATACACAAGGCCCTGGGTTCAATCCTGAGTACCACAAAAAAAAGAGGTAAAAAAGTGGAAATCTCCTTAAGTAGTTCTTTTGTGCCATCCTGGCAACTAGGAATCTCACTCTTTGCCCACCTATAAAGGAATAAGAAGCCTAACTGTGGAGTAGATAAGGGAGCAGACCAAATTTCCAGAGATCTTAGATCTGTAAATGGCTGGGCATGGTGGCACATGCCTGTATTCCCAGCACTCTGGAGGCTGAGGCAGGAGGATCACTGAGAATTTGAGGCCAGCCTGGGCTACATAGTGAGTTCAAAGCCAGCTTAAACTATGTTGTGAGACCCTGTCTCCAAAAAAATAAAAATAATAAGAATGTGTAAATTAGTGAGCATAGACGTATATACTATATCAGTACATGTGCTTATTCATTGCCCATACATTTGCCCAGGAAACTCAGTGGTTTTTGATTTTGGAATGTAGAACAGTGTATTGGTTGTTAACTCTGAAATGTCCTGTTTTCATTTGAACCTCAGATAGAATGCCTGTGAACCCCTATTGATTTTTTTTCTTGTTACGTATCTAGTATCCTACTTCACCTTCTTCCTCGAATCCAGGGCTTCCTGGATTATGTTCAGAGGAATTCTTTTTTTTTGTAGTGTTAGGGATTGAATCAGGATTTTCACACTGACCTACATCCTCAGTCCTTTTTGTTTTTTGAGAAAGGGTCTAACTGAATTGCCCCAGCAGGATCAGGGATGTAGCTCAGCAGTGCTGTGCCTGCCTGGCAAGTACAAGGTCCTGAGTTCAATCCCCCATACCAGAAGAAAAAAAATTTACCCCAGCAGAAGTGTATCTTGTGATCCTCCTTCCTTGGCCTCCTAAATACAGGGGTTACAAGCATGTGCCACTGTGCCCAGCTTGTTCAGAGGATTTTTGAAGAAGACACTTTTTTTTTTGGTACCGGGGATCAAACTCGGGACCTTGCACTTGCAAGGCAGGTACCGGAACCACTGCACTAAATCCCTGGCTCCGAGAGGATTTTTGTTTAGGAAAACATTAATAGATTTTTAGAATCATATGTGTGTTGATCATTGTCACATCCTGGCAATTGAACTATAAGCTGCTTCAAGACCAATGACATTTGTTGAATGACTAACATAGGTGGAATGTTTTTCTGGGTTCTATGAGATATACGTGATTGTAATTATGTACAGATAACTCCACCTTTGTTGACAGATTTATTGAATTTAAATTTATAACTAACGTTTAACTTGTCCTTTATAACTAACAATTTTTAATTTTTTTGTAAGGTACATCTTATTCAGGTTATGAAGCAGCAGTGTACTCAGCTGCATCTTCCTACTACCAACAGCAGCAGCAGCAACAGAAGCAAGCAGCAGCTGCTGCTGCAGCTGCAGCTGCAACAGCTGCCTGGACAGGGACCACTTTTACTAAAAAAGCACCATTCCAAAATAAACAATTGAAACCAAAACAGCCTCCCAAACCACCCCAGATTCACTATTGTGACGTTTGTAAGATCAGCTGCGCTGGACCACAGGTACTTATGTTGTATATTTTACCATGGTTTTCTTGGTTATTTTTTATAATTATGGTTGATATTCTCACTCTAGTGCCTACATAGAATTTATATTTTCTTTCTGTTTTTTATGTAATACATGCATATAGTAAGCTCTGTTCATCTGCAGGATCCACATCTACAGGCACTGTTAACCATGAATGGAATATGTTTGGGGGGAAAATTGATCAGTCTTGAACATAATTTTTTTTTGGTCATTCCCTACACAATACAGTACATACACTATATAGCATTTATAATGCCATTTATATAACATTTACATTGTATTAGGTATCTTAATTTAATTTAAATGAGAAGTATATTGTTTATATGCAAATATGCCATTTTCACATAAGGGACTTGAGTATCCTTGGGTTTTGGTTTTTTTTTTAAACCTAGTCCTGCTGACACTGAGGGACAACTATTATATATACTAAATGGTAATTTTTGGCTGGGGATTTAGCTCAGTGGTGCTGTTGCCTGCCTCACAAGCGCAAGGTCCCAAGTTCGATCCCTGGTACCAAAAAAAACCAAAGAAACCCTAAATGGTCATTTTTTGTTTTTTGTTTTTTTGTTTTTGGTACCGGGGATTGAACTCGAGGCCTTGCGCTTGTGCAGCAGGTGGCGAAACCACTGAGCTCAATTCCCAGCCCTAAATGATAATTTTTGAAAAGCTGTTTCTATTGAAATACAAGAATGTTATTAAGAAAAATAAAAACTAATGAATACAAATGAAAACTGGGAAAATTGAACAGTTTAAGGAAGACTACTTTCTCCTTAAAATTTAAATTTAAGTTTTTATATTCAAAAATTTATAAATTTCAGGATTGCATTTGTGACAAGATTGATTTTTTTTTTTTTTTTTTTTTTTTTTCGGGGATTGAACTCGGGTCCTTGCGCCTGTGAGGCAGGCATTGAAACCACTGAGCTAAATCCCCGGCCCTAAGATTGATTTTTGTACATGCTTTAGATTTAGATTGTTACTTATTTCAGTAATCTCCACAAGGGGATTTCCATAATAATAAAGATATGAGGAAGTGTCTTTTTCATAAAGATCAGTGAAGCATGTAAGACCTTTATTTTTTAGTTTTTTGCTGTTGCTGTTCCTGCTTGCTAAAAATTTGTGATTTTTTTTTTTTTTTTTTTAACAATAGAGTTTTGTGGTTGATTGGTTGGTTTTGGGACAGAATCTCACTATGTAGTTCAGGCTGGCCTTGAACTCACTATGTAGCCCAGGCTGACTTTGAACGCACAGTGATCCTCCTGGCTCTAGGAGTGCTGGGACTACAGTCATGTGCCACTGTGCCCAGGAATAGCAGCGTTTTATTAATGATAGGAAAGAAACATGCTCTGCAGAGTGAGGGTGGGCACTGTGCAAGAGAGAACCGAGTGGCCTAAAAATGTGTGATTTAGGCATTAATCTGCTTATAAAACCTAATTCTCTGCTTTAAAAAGAGTATTACCCAACTCTAAAATTCTGTGATGAACATAAAATTTTATGCTAATTGTTTATGGATCTTGAAAACAATTTTAAAAATATGAAAGAGAAACCATTTGATCCCACTCAAGAAACAAAGGTAAACTTTTGTTAGTCTCTTGTTTTAATTAACTACTTTCCTATCTGCATTCAAAATGATTGATAATGTAATTTTACTATTTTGTTGGCTAGTATTACCATAATAGTTTTCTTTACAAGTATATACAATTTTGGCTGTTGTGTAATTTAAATAAGCTTTGGTTCTGGATGGCATGGAGTATATTGTCAAAAAATGCATTCTGCTGCCTGCCTCGTAAGCACACGGTCCTGAGTTTGATCCCCAGTACTGAAAAAAAAAAAAAAAAAAAGCATTCTGGCTGGACCTGGTAGTGCATGCCTGGAATTCCAGTACTCGGAAGGCTGAGGCAGGAGGATTGCCATGCGTGGGCTACATAGTGAGTTCAAAGCTAGCCTGAACTATATAGTGATACTCTATCTCACAAAACCAATGGGGGGAAAAAAGCATTCTGAGTCAGAAAAGTCAGTCTTCTAAATAAACATACCTATTTATAAAGATTCTTGTTACCATGCAGTAGCTTTTATTTTCCATTTTTAATGGTGTTGATAGTCCTCTTTAATTTCTGTGTGGAATGATCCATTACCATTATCTATTACCATTCTCTGTCCAACATTATATTTTAGCAATAGAAGATAAAAATTACTGAAATTGAAAACAGTTGTGTTATATTATAGATATGTATGACTGTGTTTTGTAACTCAAAGTATTGGATAAATTTATTCTTGGAGGGCTGAGAGGTATAGCTCAGTGGTAGAGCATGTGCTTAGCGCACACAAGTTCCTAGGTTCAAGCCCTAGTACCAAAAAAAAAAAAGGACTCTTGGTAAACAAGGTGCAGAGAACCACAGGTGTATCACACATGGCATGCTCTTTCTCAGATGCTTTTAAAATTTTATTTTTCACTTTTAAGTGAATATTAGAGATTTGAGAATTGAATGATCTGAAATGCTATAGAAAGTTAATGAAGCAAAATTTGTCTTTTTTGTTTGAAACAGACTTACAAAGAACATTTAGAAGGACAGAAACATAAGAAAAAGGAGGCCGCATTGAAAGCATCACAAAATACCAGCAGCAGCAACAGCTCTACTCGTGGGACTCAAAATCAGTTACGTTGTGAGCTCTGTGATGTGTCTTGTACAGGAGCAGATGCATATGCTGCCCACATTCGTGGTGCCAAGCATCAGAAAGTAGGTGTTTTTTCCCACACAGCCTTATGTCTTGCTCTTTTATTTTACTTTTTCAATGGTGGATTAAATAAAGATTGCTTCAAATTTTAAACTTTGCATTAGAAGACTTGTTTATGTGCTAATGTATATAAGGTGACATCTAATAGTCATTGCTTACAAGGGGAAAATAGTGACCTTTCTTTAATTGAATTAAACCACTTATTTCATAGTTTGGAAATGGTATTTTTCCTACTTTTAAATTACAGATTAGCTTGCATGTGACCAAGTCATTTTATCTTTTCTCGCCTGTTTCCTCACCTGCAGTGATGGAATATATATGCATATCTGCAGCAGAGATTATCTTGAATTTTTGTATATAAAAACAATAATTGAAAAAATATGGCAAAAATACAATTTTCACTTTATAATGTCTTTTAGACAAACTTTAAAAAATCTACACTTTTTAGTTTCCTGACAAATAAATGTGCTTTTGTTTTATAGGTGGTTAAATTACACACAAAACTCGGTAAACCTATTCCTTCAACAGAACCAAACGTCGTTAGCCAAGCTACTCCTTCAGCAGCTGTATCTGCTTCAAAGCCAACTGCCTCTCCTTCAAGCATTGCAGCAAGCAATTGTACTGTGAACACTTCATCAATTGCAACTTCTTCTTTGAAAGGTCTTACAACTACAGGAAACTCATCTCTTAATAGCACATCCAACACTAAAGTATCAGCAGTGCCTACCAGTATGGCTGCCAAGAAAACATCTACACCCAAAATAAACTTTGTCGGCAAGTACTAAAGATTCTGTTTTCGTCCTGTCAAAGTGATGTTTCTTCTCTATTGCAGATTCTGCTTATTCTTCAAGTGTCTCCTACCTTTTCCTCTGCATATCTGCCCTCCTGTTTTTTTCTTTTTGCCCGTGATTTACAAGTTTCTTCACTTTAGCTGTATAGATTGAACTGTCTTTCCTAGCTGTTGATACACACACACCTTTTCCCATTTCAGCAATCTTCCTAATTAACCTAATTTTTGTTTTGTGTGATACTGGGTATTGATCCCATGCATGCCAGGCAAGTACTGTTCCACTGAGGTATGTCCCCAGCCCCTACTTTTTCTACTGCTGGACTTCCTGTCTAATCTACAGTCTGCTATAGTGTTTCCGCTGCCATTTTCTAAAACTGACTTCAAGATTCACGAAAGACTAATTCCCAAGTCTAGTGGTTAGTTTTCCTACCATTTGACACAGTTGGCTGCTATACCATAAACCTTAAGATATATCTTTCTTGGGGCTGGGGATTTAGCTCAGTGGTGCCACCACCTGACTTGCAAGTACAAGGTCCTGAGTTTGATCCCTGGATCAGAAAAAGCCATATCTTTCTCTCCATCTCTTTTACATGTCCACCCATCCCTTTCTCATGTGGTTTTCTGCTCAGATGTTCATTAAATGGAAGTATTCCTAAGATTCTGATTTTGGTGCTGGTCTCACTATTCTTAACTATTTAAGTATTCCTCATCCATTTTAATTTGTATGATGGCTTTAACACCTATTTTGGCAAATTCAGAACTCCAGGTTGAGTTTAAGAGCTGTATTTTAGGGATTCATTTGTCATCTTCTATGGCTTTGTAGATGCTTCCTAGTGTGACCCATTCTGTACTGTGAATCCATTGCAAGATACCACAAAAAATAAGCTGTTAAAATTGCTGACGTTTCAGTGGAAACTTGACTAACATTTCTTCTTATTTATTACTTCCTCCTGCTATTTCCATACTATCTCTTCAGTATTTGAGGAAAAAATCTTTTTTACTCCCCTTCCCTTGTGTTTTAGGCCTTTGAAAAAGTCTCTTCCTTAGAGCTTTGTATCTTGTGGCATCCATGTTTTTCAACATATTTCTCACTCCCTTAGTCATTTTATTGAAATATAGATACCAAATCATGATAGTCTTCTGCTTAAAAATCTTCATTAGCAGGCTGGGTGTGGTGGCACATACCCATAATTCCAGCACTCAGGAGCCTGAGGCAGGAGGATCACTGTGAATCTGAGGCCAACCTGGACTACATAGCGAGACCCTGTCTTAAAAAAAACAAAGCAAAACAAACAAAAAGAAAACTTCATTGGCCTCCTTGAATATAAGATAAAGTCTGTTCTTTAATTATGTCAGATAAAATCCTTCATAATATGACTCCTACCTGCCTTTCCAGCAATTTATCTCATCATCTCTACCTAGATAGGAATTCATATTATAGTCTAAGAGGAAAGGCTTAAAAGCAGAAATTCACAATTAATACAGTGTTCTCTTGGGTAAAGTATTAATTTTAATAGATGGTTAAAATGAAAGCTGTGATTTATAGTTTCTATTTCTTTTGAGGTTATTCTTTCAATTTAGAGTAACAGTTAAAAATCTTTTGTAAATAACTCTTGGTGTAAGTTAATGCCTGATTTTAGTAGTTAAGTTATTGAAGGAAATAAGCAGTGGTAAAACCTAAATAGATTTCATGTCCTTCCTTAGTGGAAAATTTTGATTTAAACTAGTTTTCCATTAAAACTGACTGTTGAACTTAACTTTGTTTAAAAGGAGTATTTGCTCAATCCTTTGGCAAGAAATTCAGGAATTAAATTTAGTCCATACCCTTTCGAGTACTGTTTACTTTTAGATAATTGATGGAGGAGGCGGGTGGCTAGGAGGTCTCTTGTTGGATTTGGAAGATAGAAAAAAATTTAGATATGTACTTCATTAATAGGATTTTAGAAGCTGTGTAGGTTATGTGGTTCTTTAAAATTTTGATCAGTAATATTGTTTAGTCAAAAAGTTTGACTATTAGTAGAAAAGCCAGAACTTCATCTGAAATTTTCATTGTGTCAGGTTTATACATATATATGAAATTAAAATCACCTTAACTCTGATGCTTTTCTAGGTGGCAATAAATTACAGTCAACAGGAAATAAAACAGAAGACTTAAAAGGAACTGAATGTGTAAAAAACACTCCTGTCACTTCTGCCTTGCCGATTCCGGAAGTAAAGCCAGACTCGGTGTCAGAACCAGTCACACCTGCATCTCTTGCTGCTTTGCAGAGTGATGTGCAGCCAGTGGGCCATGATTATGTGGAGGAGGTATTGATTTGAGAATGCCATTGCTGTGAAATTGGATAAAGGGAAGAAGTGTGTTGCTTTGTTGCGTGCATGCTTTATGTGTAAAATTAAGAATTAGGTTATTTATGGGGCTGGGGATTTTAGCTCAGTGGTTTCGCCGCCTGCTGTGCAAGCACAGGGACCCGAGTTCGATCCCTGGTACCAAAAAAAAAGAATTAGGTTATTTATGAAGGAATATCAAGAGCCTTTGTTGTAAAGTAATTTAAGCTTGCTGGTTGTTAACTTTTACATCCCTTTCTCTGTTTATACTGTCACTGTGGTGTAACATACCTTTCCATCTATTTGACAGACACTTGTACAATTCAACTATCATAAAACATTAAAAATTTAAAAATTCTGGGCCGGGGATTTAGCTCAGTGGTTCCGCCACCTGCTATGCAAGCACAAGGACCCAAGTTCCATCCCTGCTACTAAATAAATAAATAAAAATTAAAAAATTCTTATCGGCAAAAATATTGACAGGGAGAACCCAATATATCTCCTTTTAAACAGTCACTTAGATTTATGTATAGAACTAAGGTTGCTGACATGTAACAGGTGCCCTTTGTTTAGTTTTTCAAACTGATTAGAAAGCTTGCTGTACAGGTCAAATAAGTAAATGGAGAAGCAAAGGGGTATCAGAGATGCTTGCATAAATATTTGCTGTTAGTAAGGCAGTGGTGGCGAACCTTTCAGAAACAAGTGCCCAAACTCCAACCAAAAGCCCACTTATCACAAAGTGCCAACACTGCAGTTAAACCTGAATACTGAGGTTTTGGTTTAGAAAAAACAACTCATTAGTATCTTTTGTCTTAAGAACAAGTGACACTCGTGCTATAGTCGCCACAACTGATATAAGAAATCTAGCTATCTTTAAATGTTTACCTACAGACGAAAGTATTAAAATGACCTATAATTCTGACTACTTAGGCTCAGGCTTAGATTGCAAGTTCAAGATCAGCTTGGGCAGTTTAGCAAAAATAAAAAAAGGAGCTGCGGACGTAGCTTAGGGGTAGAGCACTTAGTCTAGCGTGCATGGTGTGTGTGTGTGTGTGTATGTGTATGTGTATGAAAGATTTACAAAAGAATGACAACATCTTGTATGCTACAGTTAAAAATTCTTAACTTTTAGTCTGTTTCTGTCTAAAAAAATTAGATACATTGCCACTTCTTTCTCCCATTTAAAATTATAATTGCTTATAACTTCATTAAAGAATTTATAAAGGTTTATGAATGAAATCTTAAAACTATAATATTCCTGTTTTTTCACACCAAGGTACGGAATGATGAAGGAAAAGTAATCCGATTCCATTGTAAATTATGTGAGTGCAGCTTTAATGATCCCAATGCTAAGGAAATGCACTTAAAAGGACGAAGACACAGACTTCAGTATAAAGTAAGCAAATTTTTATTTTTGGTACCAGGGATTGAACTCAGGACCTTGCACTTGCAAGGCAGGTGTGGTGCCACTGAGCTAAACTCCCAACCCCTAAAGTAAGCAAATTTAAATTACTATCTTTTTTTTTTTTCCTTGTACGATTCAGAACATCCAAGCCTCCAAACTCACCAAGGCCACAAACTCCCATTCTAAGATTAACATGCAATCCTGACAGAGTTAGATGTTTGTATTCATTAGTTATACTTAAAGAAGAACAATATAGCCATACTCTTATCAATTTTAGTAACTGGCAAAGTGAAACTGAAATATTTGGATCAGATAATCACATAATGATAATTGCTTCACATAGAGTGTTTCAACAGAGTATCAGATCTCCAGCTACCTCTTTTATCTTGGAAGAACTCCCAGAAAAGTAAATTTGAGATGAGTTGATAATGAAAAATCTCATGACTTACCTTACACTAGGAATTCTTCATTAGATGCATGCAAGTATTTAGATAAATCTAAGCCAGCATGGTGGCGCATGCCTGTAATCCTAGCACTTAAGAGGCTGAGGCAGAAGGATTGCCTGGAGTTCAAGGCCAGCCTACACTACAGAGTGAGTTTGAGGCCAGTCTGAACTGCAAAGCAAGACCCTGTCTCCAAAAAAAAGATAAATCTGAATCTTTTTAAGTAGGCTGGACCTAATATACTAGATGTAAATATTTTCTTTTTAAACACATGGGTGGTGAATCAGTCTGTTGAAGAGCAGTTGTTTTATATGAAAAGAAACCTTTTAACCCCAGTGCAGACATTTAGAAGCATCTATTTCAAGTAACATTGAACATCCATCAGTGCCCTAAGGATTTCATACGACTTTGTATTGAGCATCACTAAGTTACATAACTTTTACAGACTTAAGTAATTTTAAACTTGAATAATTAAGCATTTTAATTAGTGTATCCTGAATCTTTTCTGTGATTCAACTTGATTTTACTTGTTAATAGGAAATTTGTAACTAAAAGCTTCATGGGATGAAAGAATATGTGGAATGGTAGGATTAAACATAAAGGCAGATTTTGGGGGCTCTGCTATTTTAAATGTCTTGTCTGTATTAACAGAAAAAGGTAAATCCAGATTTGCAAGTGGAAGTAAAACCCAGTATTCGAGCAAGAAAAATTCAAGAAGAAAAAATGAGGAAACAAATGCAGAAGGAGGAATATTGGCGTAGAAGGGAAGAAGAGGAACGCTGGAGGATGGAAATGAGGTATTACTTTAACTTTTAATACCGTGGTAGTAAGTGGTTTCACTTTTCTTAAAAAACGTTACTGTTCTGAGTATGTGGCTCCTATTCAGAGCAGTCTACTTTATTTAATATACTTTCAATATTCAGTAAGATCCTAGGTCTTGGAAAAATATGTATTAAAATTAAGTTATTGGCTATATTATATTTGACTGTGGCTTGATATTAGGAATTTTGGTGTAAGTGGTTACTATATGTATTAAATATATGAATAGTTTCATCTTATAAATAAGTGCTTAAGGGGCCTAGGATTTAGCTCAGTGATTCCACCACCTGCCTCCCAAGTGCAAGGTCCTGAGTTCAATTTCCGGTACCAAAATAAATGAATGAATGAAAAAATAAATAAATGCTGGAGTTTAAAACAAGCAAAATATAACATATGGTTACTTGAGAGCAATATCCTGAATTTGATAGGTTATAGGTATTAATAATGTAGTTGTATTTTTTGGTTTTTGTTTGTTTTTTTATACTTAAATTCTTTTATTGGTACATTTTAGGTATACAGCACATTTACATTTCTCATTGGGAACTTACACCTTTACATGATGCATCTTGGTTCTTATTTTTTTGTTTTGCTTTTTGAGACAGGGCCTCACCATGTAGTTCAGACTGGCCTTGAATGCATGATGTAGCCCGTAGCCCAGGCTGACCTCAAACTCACAGTAATCTTCCTGCCTCCGCCTCCTGAGTGCTGGGATTATAGGCGTGCACCACCACGTCTGACCAGTAATGTAGTTTTTTAAAAAAGACTTCCATTTTAGAAACTTCAGAGACTTGAGATAACTTATCTTCACAGATTCATTTACTTATATATATTATTTATATGTATATACATGTTTGCTTTTATTGAGATATAGCTCATCTTTAAACTGTACAATTCATTGTTTTTTGGTATAATCACAGGGTTGTGCAACAGTCACCAGAACAAATTTTAAATGTTTTTATCACCCCTAAAAGAAACCAGAAACCACTTTTTAAAAACTTTTATTAGTATATGTTTGTAGTACGTAATGAGTACATTCATTGTGAGGAATTGGTACATGTACATAACAATTCTCAATTCTTTTTCTTTTTCTCTTCCCCTCTACCCCATCTGTTTTTTGTTTTTTTTTTCATTTATCTTGTAAGTCCTTATAAAGTTAGTTATCATAGGGGCTGGGGATTTAGCTCAGTGGTTCCTCTGCCTGCCTGGCAGGCCCAAGGTCCCAAGTTTGAGCCCTGGTACCAAAAAAGAAAAAAAAAAAGTTAATTATCATACATACAGATTAATAATCACTTCCTGTCTAGTTCTGATAAACTCCCCTTCTTGCCCCAGACAACCCTTTTGGGATATTTTATATAAATAGAATCATGTAATATTCCTTTTTTTTTTTTGAGGGGAAGGGTTTTATTTGACTTACAGCTCATAGAGGTTTCACTCTATAGTCAGCTAGCTGGCTCCAAGGCAGGGTGCCATGACAAGCCTTGAGGAGGAGAAACAACAGTTAATGGCAGCCAGAAGGTAGTAAAAGCAACAAGAGGGTAATATTCCTTTTGTATGTAGCTTCTTTGATTTTTTTATGGCTGAATATAATACTGTGCAGGGGGTTTTTCATTGTTGTTGTTTTATTTGTTTTTTTGGAGACAGGGTCTTGCTATGTAGTTCAGGCTGGCTTTAAACTCATTATTTAGGGCCGGGGATTTAGCTCAGAGGTGCCACTGCCTGCCTTGCAAGGTCCCGAGTTCGATCTCCAGTACCAAAAAAAAAAAATCATTGTTTAAAGCTGGGCGTGGTGGTGCAAGCTTGTGATCCCAGCACTCCAGAGGCAGAGGCAGGAGGATCACTGTGAGTTCGAGGCCAGCCTGGGCTACATAGTGAGCCCATTCTATGTTTTCACTATTGTGAACACTGCTATTAGGTTTTAAGGGTGCTACTTGTTTTGCAGTACTGAGGATTAAATCCAGGACCTTCACCCTGAGCTACAGCTACAGACCTTTTTTTTTCAAATTTTGAGACAGGGTCTCACTGAGTTGCCCAAGTTGGACTCAAAGTTGCTATCCTCCTTCCTCAGCCTCCCAGAGTACTGGGAGTTGGAGCCCAGTTTGAGCAATGTAGCAAGATCCTGTCTCAGAATAAGAAAGGGCTAGGGATATAGAGGATGGTTTATTGGTCTTCAGTTAGTGATCTAACAGTGCTAGTTAACAAACACACTTGTTGCTTATGTTTTGACAGATTTGTTAGTAAAGCTTTAGTGCTACCAAAACTTGCCTGACATGTAGCACTTCCTTTGAGAGATCTTGATATCTTAGTTTGAAGTTGAATGTGAGGGTAGAGGCTGAGAGTGTAGTTCAGTGGTAGAGTGCTTTTCTAGCATGCATAAGTCCTGGGTTTAATCCTCAGTGCTGTGAAAAGATTTTCAAAAAGAAAGTGAAGGGCCAGGGATTTAGCTCAGTGGTTCCACTGCCTGCCTCGCAAGAGCAAGGTCCCGAGTTCAATCCCCGGTACCAAAAAAATAATAAATAAATTAAAAAGAAGAAAGTGAAGATAGAACAAGAGGGAGAGCAATGGTGAAAATGTGGTAGAATCAGTTCTAAAAATGATGACCAGAGCCAGGTGTGGTGGTGCAGGCCAGTAACCCCAGCCATCTGGGAGGCTGAGGCAGGAAGATCGCAAGTTTGAGTCCAGCCTGGAGGATTTAGTCATACCCTGTCTCAAAAATAAAAAAAGGAGGCTGGGGATTTAGCTCAGTGGTTCCGGTGCCTGCCTCACAAGCTCAAGGTCCCAAGTTCTATCCCCAGTACAAAATAAAATAAAAACAAATAAACAAATAAATTAAAAATGTATGGGCTAGGGTTGTAACTTAGGCCAAAAGCCCTGGGTCCAATCCCCAGTACCCCAAGCAAAAAAAATAAAAATGTTGACTAATAAAATGACCATCAAAGTGGACAACGTACTAAATTCCCCTGTTTGATTTCATCTCATGAGTTTTTTGTTTTGTTTTTGTTTACTTTTTGGTACCGGGGATCCAACTCAGGACCTTGAGCTTGCAAGGCAAGCGCTGGAACCACTGAGCTACGTCCCCGGCCCTCATATGAGTTTTTTATTTGGTGTACATAGTAATTTTTAGTCTGAACCAGTGACTTTGAAGTTTCATAAAAATCCTGATGACCTTGCTGATACACAGCCTGTATTTTTTTGGCAGTAGATGTTAGGAACTGAGTCACTGTTGTTGTTTCTAGCCAGGACATGTGCTTTCTACTTTACATGGTCCCTGTTAGCTTAATATATCCCCAACAATGAGACTGGCTGTCTCATTAAGTATAAATTACCATTTATCGGGCTGGGGATTTAGCTCAGTGGATTTGCTGCCTGCTGCGCAAGTGCAAGGACCCAAGTTTGATCTCTGGTACCAAAAAAAAAAAAAAAAAACTTAAAAAAAAAAAATTACCATTTATCAGTGTTTTGCATCATTGATTTTTCTGAGTAGAGAAATATCTCTGTTCTACCTGTATCATAAGTGGAAAACTTGAAGATAATCTAAGAGGTTCTCTCTAAGGAACAAAATGGAAGAATTAGTTTCTTTGAGAACATGAAGAAAATACTTAATGTCTTATATGCACATTAGGTCTTTCATATAGTACTGATTGGGTCCATTTAGATGTAGGAGTTGGGTTAGTAAATCCTTGTGTTAGAAGGAGAAAGGATGGAAGTAATGATGGGGTTTGTAGTGTCTAGTCTTTCTACTTTGTACACTGTGAAGTTTTATTCTGCTTTTCCCTTTGTTCTCATTTTCTCCTGTTTCTTTTCTGTCTCTTCTCCTTTCCATTTACTTCTCAATGAAAGAAAGTAAGAGAAGCTGGATTAAGTATGGAAGAAGAAAAGTTAGCTAGGCTGATTTGGGTGGGTTTTTGTTTTTTTTTTTTCTTGGTACCGGGGATCGAACTTGGGTCCTTACATTTGCACAGCAGGCGGCAAAACCACTGAGCTAAATCCCCGGCCCTGGGTGGGGTTTTTAAAAAATTGCTTTTTATGTCATTATTGATGTGAGTTCTTGGCTTTTATTTTCCTTCAAAATCCTGTAATATCATTTGTGGTATTTCAGGCGTTACGAAGAAGACATGTACTGGAGAAGAATGGAAGAAGAACAGCATCATTGGGATGATCGCCGCCGAATGCCTGATGGAGGGTATCCTCATGGTCCTCCAGGTCCGTTAGGTCTTCTAGGAGTCCGACCAGGCATGCCTCCTCAGCCACAAGGTCCTGCAGTGAGTGGCCATTACATTTATCTTATGAGAAGATAGTTGGTAGGGAAACTAGTTTGTAGACTTAAATAATCTCAACTTGATGGAAATTTTTCATCTGATTTAGAATTTTACCTCTTTATTATGGGTTCTTGATTCCAGTGCCTTTATGTACTTTATGGACTTATAAAGTTTTATTTTCAGTATTTATTAGGGGGAAATGTCTGCTTTTGTTAATTATTCTTTCATTAAGAGGCCTTTTTGCCTTTGTTTCTCAGATTAGAAGGAACAGCCAATTTTTCAAGCAACTCTTGATTTTCTGTTTATTTTTTTAACTGATACATAAAAATAAAAATTGTACATATCATTGGTATTTCTTACCTTCCCTTTACTAGTAGTTAGAATCTTTTTTTCTTTGAATCCTAAATGTGTAGGGGTTTTTTTTCTTTGACTCAAAAAAATTTTTTTTTCCACTACCAGGGATTGAACCCAAGGACTTTCCCATAGAGCAGCATCCCCAGCCTTTTTTTATTTTGAGAACGAGGTCTTGCTAAGTTCCCACAGCTGGACTTGAATCTGCTATGCACCTGTCTCAGCCTCTCAAAGTGGCATGCACCACCGTGCCCAGCTAGAATCACTGATTTTTAAGGTTTATTAGAGGTCATTTCAAGGCTAAGGGTGTAACTCAATGATAGACTGTCTTGCTTAGCTTGTGCAGGTACGTGGGTTTGATTACCAGCACTGGAGGAAAAAAAAAATTTCATAGCCTTAAGTTATATGTGTTATAATTTTACTCGTTTTGAGACAGAATAAGTATATACATAAAGAAATGTAGTCTTGATATTATAACTTGCCATAATTGGTGTTTTTATTTTACTGAAATTAATAAATGTAGCAAATAATTTTAGATGAACATTTTGCTTAACTTTCTTATTTAAAAGAGATGGTAAATATATATGTAGTTGAAAAATAATAATTTACTTTTGCTCAGAAAACATCTTAAAATAAATAACTCCTGTTTCTAGCCCTTACGTCGCCCTGACTCATCTGATGACCGTTACGTAATGACAAAACATGCAACCATTTATCCTACTGAAGAGGAGTTACAGGCAGTTCAGAAAATTGTTTCTATCACTGAACGTGCTTTAAAACTTGTTTCAGACAGTTTGTCTGAACATGAGAAGAGCAAGAGCAAAGAGGGAGATGATAAGAAAGAAGGAGGTAAAGACAGGTATGTTTTCCAAGTTGTTTACCATATGTATTTTTTGTTTTCCGTATTGTGGACTTTTTACATTTGAAATAAAGATTACAAAGACTGATCACTCTGGTGTGAGTCTACCTGTGTTAACTATGCTTGTATTACGAAGTATTCAGGTGCTTTTTGTTAAAAGTGAAATAAACAGTTTCAGTGACACAATTTCAAATTTTGTAATTTTATTCCAATTTTGTTTATATAAAAATGTATGGGATCTGTTTTAAAGCAGCCTTTAGTTTTCCAATTGCATTCATCTCCTGTTTTCAGTTTTTATTTGTCCCCCATTCGGTATTTGTTTTAATAGCTATTTTCTGATAGTACTGTATGTTAAATATGACTTAAGACAAAGCTTTAGCAGTATCTTTCATGTCAAGTTTGTATTATGATCTGTAACTTTTTCATTATTTTATTTTGAGACAAGGTCTCCCGAAGTTACCCACGCCAGCCTTAAGCTTACATTTCTCTTACCTTGCATTTTGAATAGATTGACTTATAAGCATGTGCCACCATGCCCGGTTTACCATTTGGAAATATTATTGTATTAATATTAAGCATCACTCTGACTTATAAAAATGGGCACTTTGCAGTTGTCCATGTGAGAACTTTAGCTCTTACTTATTTTTAATCCATATTGCTTATTCCAATAAACTGTAGTTAAAAATACTGTGTTTTGATAATTTTTGTAGTATAAAAGTCATTTACTATCGTCTGTTTAGAGAATATCATGATTCTGGTTGAGAAGAGAAATGTCACATTATAATATAAGTTGATTTTGCTACAGAGCTTTGAAAGGAGTGTTGAGAGTGGGAGTATTGGCAAAAGGATTACTTCTCCGAGGAGATAGAAATGTCAACCTTGTTTTGCTGTGCTCAGAAAAACCTTCAAAGACATTATTAAGCCGTATTGCAGAAAATCTACCCAAACAGCTTGCTGTAAGTATTATGAAAATGTTAAATTTACCCCTTGTCTGGTTGAGAAGTTTTTGGCAGGACTAACTGTGCTTTAGTTTAAACCACAGCTGGGCTTTGAAATTTGGCTTGGCTTTCCATATTGAATTTTATGCTTAATTGTGCAAACTGATCAAACTATTTTCTACTTTGTCTTTTTAGGTTTTGTAGTGCTGTATTTCACATGACACCATCTTGCTAATTCTTTTTAAAATGTGAAATTATAACATATGCCACCCTTTTCCTGTTATTTTTCCAAGATTTGAATCATAAGGTGGTTGTTCAGAGCAAAAAGTGTTTTTTCCTTTCCAAACAGAGCCCATGTATAGTAAGCTTAAGTTTTTTAAATTCATGAACCTCTTGCTTGCTGAGCTGAAAATGTTTTTAGTAAAATACTAAGATAAGAATTTTTTCTTTTAATTTCTCCAGTTTTTTAAATAAATTGCAGTGGTCCCCCCTCATCCTCAGTAGTACATTCCAAGACCTCCAGTATATGTTATTTTCCCTCTACATATCTAATAAAGTTTAATTTACAAATTAGGCACAGGAAGATTAACAGTAACTCACCATAGGTCTTAGCAGCAACCTCAAACTAAGTGTGATTTTTTTTTTTTTCTCCTTTTTTTAAAATTTTGAGACAGGATATCACTGTATGTAGTCCCCAGTGGTCTTAAACTCCCCTTTGTTATATTTGAATTGCCAACATCGTTAGTCTTGCCCTTTGGGGCCATTATTAAGTAAAGTAAGAATTATTGGAGTACAAGCACCACAACACCATAACAGTCAATCTGGTAACCAAAAGTGCTATTAAGTGGCCCATGGGCACATAAAATATATAGCATGGATACATTAGGCAAACAGTGTTTCATATAGCAGGCCAGATGGAGCAGGATGACTCACAATTTCATGTTTTTTATTTCTGGAATTTTTCTCTTAATATTTTCAGACTGTAGTTGATCACAGGTAACTAAAATGTTAGAAAGTGAAACGACTGGTAAGAGATGAGTATTATAGTTTGTTTTCTAATGTTTATAATGGCAGGAAATACCTTTCTCTTTTTTTTTTTTTTCCTCCTTTTTTTGGTACCGGGGATCGAACTCAGATCCTTGCACTTGCGATGCAGGCAGCAAAACGAAATACCTTTTTCTTGTTTCCATCCAGCAAATCATGGCAATGTACACTTAATAGAACATTCTCTTTTCTGTTAAAACAAATGTAAAAAAATTTTTTTACATTGTCAGACTGACAAGATCAGAGGTAATGATTCCTTGAATAATTTAAGGTATAAATATATTTCAAAACTTTGCATTCTAAATTCAGAAATTGGCATTTCAAGTAATATGGATTCTATAGGAATAAGTCAGAATCATACCTGACCACAGTAAATAGAGCAGTAGATTACACGGTGAACAGTATAACATACTGTCAGAGTTAAGCTCTGACAACTCTGGCACTTACTGTGGTTTGTTTTATGTTACTGCTACTGCAGATAATGAAGTTTCTTACTGCAGAGGATTCTTTGTAGATATTAGGAATCTATAGAATCAGCGTTCTGTGCCTACATCTTAGCTCTGTGTTGATAATGCTAGGTCAATGAAGAGAGTAAAAATTTTTTTTTTTTGGTACCAGGGATCGAACTCAGGACCTTGTACTTGCAAGGCAGGCACAGGCACCACTGAGCTAAATCCCTGGCCCGAAAGTAAAAATTTTTGAAGACCTTACAGAAATCAAGGAAATTTCAAGAAACATCTTGATCCTAATAATGGTGCCTAGTAAACTACAGAGCAGAATTCTAACTGAATCATTTAAAAGTTATGCTAAAAGATTATTCCCAAATCTACCTGTTCTAATTGTATAAGTAGATAAGTAAAATAAAATTTGTGACCACAGCTCACAATTAAGTGCTTTATATAATTGACTAATTCTTCAACAACTTTAAGGTATTAGGTCCAATTATTGTCCCCATTTTACAGAAACAGACACAAGGCAGTTAAATAATTTGCCCACCTTCATATCACTAGTAAAGTAGAGCCAAAATCTGAGCCTCGGTGCTGTAATGTAAACCTGTATAATTTCTATGTTGACATTATATTCCTATAAACTGGCTTTGTTACATGTCTATCAAATTGCAGCGAGTGTTTTTTTTCTGGTTAGTGACTAGGACTTTCTGACTTCATAAGACATAGATCTGTTGAATTCACAGAGAATAGAGTGGGAATAGTTAGATTGTGGTTCCTGGATATTTGTTTTGTTTTTGTGATTTTTTTCACATTCTGTAAATATAAGAGATAAATACTGGCACTATTCCTTTTATGCAAGAGTTCATCATCTAAGAGGGACATCATATGATACAAACAATAGTATTAGCCTAACAAAACATTCTGAAAATGAGGTTCAAGAGATTAATGGTGGCACATCTGGCGGGCCTTCTGAGCAAAGTAGTGTTTGATCCAGTCCTTGTGGAATGGTTTAAGGTAGTGAAAAGTAGGAGAGCCATAATGAAACTATTTTTGCCTGTTAATGCAACAAACCCAACTAATTTCTTATATCTTCATTACATAGGTTATAAGTCCTGAGAAGTATGACATAAAATGCGCTTTGTCTGATGCAGCAATAATTTTGAATTCATGTGTGGAACCCAAAATGCAAGTCACTATCACCCTGACATCTCCAATTATTCGAGAAGAGAACATGAGGGAAGGAGGTTGGAAAGCCATTAAACATTCTACTCTTCCATTAACTGTTTTTTTCACTTACCTATTCTTTAAGATGGCATTAAGCCCTAGAAGGCAACATGCTGGCATTATATATGAATTTGATAGATTTGACTTACTTATTTAGCAACCAGTTTTAAGATCATTTTTCACAAAGTAAATGCTCTTCTTAGTGATATATTTTTCTATAAAACACTCGTAATGTGATTGATTTTCTTGATTTTTTTTTTTATGCTAACCTCAGATTTCTGGGAAAATAAAACTTCTAAATTATTTTTACTGACATAGTTGATACATGAAAAATGTTTACTAGTAAATAGGGGCCACAACTTTAACTTCTGTTAAGAAGTTCTTGTTCTTGCCTTGTCTCAAAAAAAAAAATAAAATAAGACAAGAGTATCGCAAACAAAATTGGCCTAAAATTCATAACACTTAAATATTTTAAGATGTATTGTTAGGTTTGTAATTATGGATTTGGCTTATCCTAAGGTAAATATTTCCAGTTCTCTGAGGTTGCTCTTTGGTTTGGAGTGCTTTCTTAAATACAGAGCATCCTTATGTATACAGATTTAGGCATTGGCCTGAATATTACACTAGAGATACTGAAAAATAAACATGTACAGACAGTAAGTTGTAGGCAGTTCAGGGTTTTTAAACTTAATTTATAATTGTAGAATATGAAATCCTGCTGGTGCCAGCAATGTTGCTTTAGGGACTGTTCTATAGTAGTTTCAAAGCTTCGAGAGCTTTTAAGCCAAAAAGCATGATCAGTCTGCAGTATGTTGGTTCTATTGTTTTATGGGTCAGATAAAATTTACTTTGTTTCCTTTCATGTTTCTGTACATTTTGTTGAATATACAATTATAGTGTACACTAATATTTCTTTGTGATACAGGTTGAAGAGAAAAGACTCAGTTATTGTCCCTTTAAATTTGTTTTCTTACAGCAAAGCGACTTTTTTAAGGCACTGGGCTTTCTATAACCCAGGAAAAGAACATTTTACCCAAAACATCATTGGGAGACATGTCTGATCTTACATACTTTTTATATATACACCATTTTAGGATTTTTGTGTTGTATCTTAAGCTTTGCATCTTAAAAATGAAGGAGTTTGTACAGAAGATCTTTTATGTGAACACGAATTTCCACTCAGGATCTGGCCACAGATGTTGCTGGAGAAAACGGTTCCTGAGTCAGTTTGATTAGGTCATACGTAGCATATGACCATTAGGACTTGAAATTTTAAAATCTTCTAAAATGATATATTGTAAATGTTGCTATATTTAGTAGGCAGTAATACTTGTATAACCATTTTTATTTCAGAGTATATTTTGTCTAATTATATTTAAACTTAATTACTGTAGCATATAGGCATTTTATTATATTAGAGTCTGAAGTTAAGTGTCATATTTTAAAAAAAAATAATGTCATATTTGTGGTAAACTATTTGATAATCTATCCCTTCTAAAGGAAACAAAACTATATTTTTGTCTGACCCAGACTTGAGTTAGAAGTGCTGTTCTGAATTTTATAAATATGATCATAAGGGAAATGGTCAATCCAAAATTGAAAGATTTTGCTTCAAGACACTGAGCTGGAAAGTTGGATGTGCAAAAGTGTAGAAGCAGGATAGAGTGAGCATTCCTTGCTGTAGGTAACTGCAGCAAACTGTCTTTAGCTTTATTACGAAGATTGCTTCTTTCTTGCTGCAGAATAACGGTATGTATTCTCTCACTGCAGCTCCCAGTGCTCTGTGTCTTAAAATCATTTAAAGCCTGTAGCTTGCTTTGGGGAGTTAGTACAGGGGGTAAGGAAGGCTTTGCCGGAAGAAACATTGTTAATCATGAGACTTACTACTTGCACATAGTATGGTAGCCTCTTTAATGTATAATGGTCCTATTAATACAAAAATTTATTTAATGAAATGATTAAATTGTCCAAATAACTGTTAAACGCATGACAGATAGACCTATTTTGTGGTACTGTGTTTGACAGTTAAACATTTAGTGAACATTTAATTGACTTTAATCTTGAAGTGTTCAAAATGCTCTAACCTTTGCTACAGAGTATTTCTCTGCAGCAAATCAAGTATTGTATGTGTTTTTTCCCACCTGTAGCTCTATCAGGCCCGGTCCAAAGCCTTCTAGCAGAGGGGATTGATTCCTGTCAGGGGTTGCTGCCAAGACATCGGAAGGATTTTTGACCAAGGTTTTCAATAGCTCAGTGTCACATCTGCCATTTGATCCAGGAGGGATTTTGGATGCAGAGTCTGGCATTTATTGTCCTTTGTGTGGCTGTTTTGTCTTTGTCTCTTCTAGAAATGAGCAGTGTTCACACTAGTTTTTAAATGGTTGAGTGGATTATATATTTTACATAACCATGTTAATTTAAATTAACATTCCCATTAACTTTTAATCATAAAATAGTGTGGACACAGCATGTCTTCTCATTGGTGATTAACCCCTTAAATTAATGAAATACATTCATGTAGGATAAGAATTTGCTTTTTGTTCTTTAAAATTGATTTTTTGTTGTTGTTGACTGGGTGCTAGGCAATAAGTATGACTTTAGTACAATATCTAAGGGGTTAATCTACTTGAAGTACAAAAATGGGTGCAAAAATCCACACTTAAATTTAATAAAAATTTCCTACTTGTAGCTCTAATTTGTTTTTAACTTACAGTAGCTATCATGGCATCTTTGAATTTGTATCACTGATTAAAATTTCCAAAGTTCTAAATGCTTGTATGTAGAAAGAAAAAAATTCTTACATATTGCAGGAAATTATAAAATTGTGAATTAACATTAGTTATTTAGAAACAAAGAAATTGTACTTATTTGCATTCTAGCTTTAGCAAATAACAAAAATAATAAGGGACATGGAAAGAGAGGTCCTTTAGTGTGTTCTGCAAGCTCTGGGGAGTGGGAATGCTTTGGGTTTTTTTGTTTGTTTGGTTGGTTTTGGGGGTTTTTTGTTTTTTGGGGGTATTTTTACTTGCTATTTAACTGTGCTTTCCTGTGTACCTGTTCCTTATCCCAAAATACTTCTATTCTCATATCCAAGTTATTTCTGTGTTCAGTAATTGGTCTTGCAAGTTTTAAAATTACTACTCTTTGTGTCCTAATATAGTAATTTCTTCATAGCACCAGGACTCTCTTTCAGTGTCCATCCTCAAAGTACCAGAGGTTCTGATGACGCGCTTCCTCCTTACAGTTCTTCTAGAAAGTCTATATCTGTCTGATTATTTGAGGAATAAGAGATAAGAAAAGGGGATGTAGCCAGGCATGGTAGTGCATGCCTGTAATCCCAGCACTTGGCAGTCTGAGGCAAGAGGATCACTGCAAGTTCAAAGCAGCCTGAACTACATAGCGAGACCCTGTCTCAGAAAGGGTGGAGGTGATTATTAGTTTTAAGGTAGACTTTAAAAATGACAGATTTATCTTTTACAATTTCTGAATGCTAATGATGAGATATATACATTCATATAGTTTGCCCAAATATGCAACTATACTCTTCAAATCATCTTACCACCATCACCTCCACCTTCTCCTCCCCCTCTCTTCTTTCCTTCCTTCTTTCCTTCTTCCGTCCTTCCTTCCTTTTCCTCCCCCTTCTCTCCTCCTCCCCACCCCCTCCTCCTCTTCTTTTCTTTTTTTAAAAAAGATGATTTATTTGGAGGGGGGATGTGGGCAAAGGAGAGGATAGACAACTACTCCAAAGAGTAAGGAATACCAGAAGGGCAAATAGCCCACCTTCTTCTTTTATAATATAAAATATATGTTTATTTGAGGTAGTCAATGAATTATCATATGACATCCTAAGTGCCTCATGATTTTGGTATTCACTAGGTAAAGGATTGTTATACCCAATTGATTACTTTATATACCATACAAACCACTGAAAGCTGTGAGTGAACTAGGTTGAAATAATTACTGTTTGCTTATTAGTAGTTTGATTAGCAAATTTATTGTTTTTATGCATATTTTATAGGTATAGTTGGATGAAAATATAGCTGGCACTTTGACTACTTTTGTGAATGATTTTTATTAATGTAAAGTTAACTTCCTGACCTGGTTCAGTTTCATATTTTCTCTGCAAATTTTTGTGGCTCATTTATGTTTTAACCAATTTAAAAGACCTTACATACTACTTATCATGAAAACATTTAGCTTCTTGCATCTTTTCTATACTTTAAGCATGCCAGTTCTTATTTCCCTTTTCTCCTTTATCAAGTGTTTCTCTATAGTTGTTCTTTGGAATACTTTTTATGAAAAATTTCAGTTGTAGAGAGCATTTCACACTCTGTTATAGTTAAAATTCTCTTAGGGAAGAAAAAGCTTTAACTCTTAGAAATACTTGTATTTGGCTCTTCATTTTTTCCTGATTATTATTGTATTGATCATTTCATATTTATCATCAGTTCTTTGTTACATTAGCTGCAGAATAACTATGATCACTTAGAATACTGAACAAACTCTAAGTTTATTGTACATTCTCATTTATTATGGTGGATTTTTGTGTTCCCTCTTGTCTTTTCTTTGTGCTGGTGCGCTGTGTCCAGTAATCTTTCCTTTTGATTTCATTTGGGTGGGTAGGGTTTACATTTCCAGGAAATATTTATTACTATACTACTAAATTAAGGTTTTAACTTAATTTGTTTTTTCCTGCATATTGGATTATGTAAATTTATTGAAAATAACTTCAGGGTACGTTAAAGTGCTGACAAATTCTCAAATGGCTCATGTGACACTGATGCTACATTAAGGAAGTGTCTTGCTCACCTGGTCAAACACCCATTCCTCACTGGATTTTGCCAATTCAATCCATTTTAGATGTAACCTCGGGTATGGTGAAAGACCCACCGGACGTCTTGGACAGGCAAAAATGCCTTGACGCTCTGGCTGCTCTACGCCACGCTAAGTGGTTCCAGGTTCGGAACATCATTTTACTTTTTTCTTGTAGCCTTATGAGAGAGTAGTGCAGTACAACATGTTTAACTGTGCTTAAACATTTCAAAAGATGCCCAAGCAATACTATTTTAAAATAAATCTCGGAAACTATGTTGACCTAGAAAGCTGGGTATAAAGATCTGCATATTGCAGTTATTATTCATTTGACAATAAACTTAGATTTGGGGGTGTTTTATAGTTTGGGGTTTTTTATTTTTTATTTTTAGTGGCTATATTTAAAGTTGACTTGTTTAGGAACATCACATGTTTGTGTATATATATTATATTCCATAAGGCTGCAGATTAACTTTGCTTTAAATAATAGAATATGTGTTTAAAGGCTTCGTGTATAGTTTTAAGATTTTTTTTCCCCCTCTTTCTCTAAGTTACCAAGTGTAGGGAATGAAAGGTGAGGAAGCAGCTGTTTGGTTTAGTGACTTTGCAGTCATGCAAAGGCACAGAACAGAAACCAAACAGATTTCCTTAGCCTTTCAGTCCCTAGACAAACTTTTTAGCTCTTTACCTTTTCCTTTATTTCTAATGTAGGCAGATTTTTTTAAGTTTACTGTTTTAAATGAACACAGGTCAAGGTTCACAGGGGATCAAGAAATATTATTCTTGTATAATCTGTTTGCTTTGACCTAAATACCAGCTTTTAAATACTAACACTGGCATAAAATATTGCTGTAAATGGCAGCTCATTGAATTCAATTTTAATTGTGATTGTTTTTGTTTTTATCTGAGCTTCCATTGAACAGTGGTATTTTAACTTTTTTTTCATCAAGGGATATTTTCAATATTTCTAAGATTAATTGAGTTGATTTTTGTGTTGCCCTTAAGGCCAGAGCTAATGGTCTACAATCATGTGTGATTATCATTCGTATTCTCCGAGACCTCTGTCAGCGAGTTCCAACTTGGTCTGACTTTCCAAGCTGGGTAAGTAGTATGTAACTGCGTGGTCTGAAAACACTCAGGAAATATTTCTGCAGTTATTTTTTATCCTCTAAGTTTATCTTTAATTATCAGTTTTATTTTCATTTATTAAATATAGGTAGCAGTTGTTTTTGTTTTGTTGCTTTTTCTCCTTTTGTGAGAAATTCTAGGTATCTTTTCTTAGAATTTTTAATTTTTCTCAGAATTTATAAATGAACAAATTATATTTAAATTGGTATAGCTCAGTGGTAGAATGCTTGTTTAGTATGCACAAGACCCTTTGATCCTCAGCACTGGAGAAAAAAAAAAGAAAGAAAAAAGAATTATACTTGATTTTTTTTCTATTTTCCTTATTCTTCCCTCGAAATGTTTATATTTTTAAAAATATTAGAGCAGCCAGGCATGGTGAGGCATACCTATAATCCCAGCACTGGAGAGGCTGAGGCACAGGCTAGCCTGGGCTGCAGAGTGACTCTGGCCAAAATCGAGGCACTGTCTCCCCCAAAAATTACAGCAATAATTAGTTGCTTTGCAGATGAGCTGTTTATCCCCATATGCAGTGTTCTGTTCAGGGGAAATAATGCATTCACATATATAGTGTATCTTTCCTTCATTCTTTTTTTTTTTCTTCTTAATTTCCCATGTGATTGAACTTTTTTAGTTCCTGAAAAGTTAAAATTAATATAAAAGTTCATTGTACCTGTGTTGGATCAGTGAAACTTCAATAGCCAATGTTATCTTAATTTTTTTCCTTTTTTAATACTCAGATTGTACTCTTCTCTCTTTTTTTTTTTTGGTACCGGGGATCAACAGATTGTACTCTTTATACTGTATGAATTTTTCTTATCAAAATGCATCTTAGAGCTCTTTGAAAAGGCAGTCCAATTTACTTCTTTCTCTGTATAAACTATATGATAGTCCCTTAGTATGTAGATACCATTTGTAGTGTCTAGAACGAGGACATTGGGGTTGTTTACAGTCTTCAAATATTAATCCTGTGCATATAGATAATACAAAAAGGTATATATCTAATATAATATATATAAGTACAGTTGTCACACTTTTGAGGGTAGAATAAAATGCTAGGCTTGAAATTCCAAGATCAAAGGATATATGCTGGGGCCGGGGATTTAGCTCTGGTTCCGCCGCCTGCCTCACAAGTGCAAGGACCCGAGTTCTATCTCCGGTACCAAAAAACAAAAAAGAATATATGCTAATTGTTCACAAGAAAATTGAATCATTTAAAATTGCAAAATACTTTTGAATCATTTTCTTCACACCATCCTCTCTTAAATACTGTCACACTCTTAATGGTTAACTATATGATAGACAAAAGTTATCTCACTTTTTATTTGTAGTTCTTTAATTGAGTGATTATTGGGATTTATGGTTATTTTTCTCTTAACTGCCAGTTGTTGTGTTACTCAACATTTTCTGAATAGTTTATATGAATTCAGAAATAAGAGAAAAATACCTGCCAGGCATAATAGTCCATATCTATAATCCCAGCTGCTCAGCTGGCTGAGGCAGGAGGATCGCAAGTTCAAGTCTAGCCTGGGCAATGTAAGGAGACCTTGTCTTAAAAGAGACTGCAGGTATAGCTCAGTGGTAGAACACTTGCCTAGCATGCACAAGTCCCTAGGTTTAATGCACAGTATTGCAAAAAGGAAGAAAAAATATTGGCTGTGCTATAGAATATGAAAAGTTACTCTACCTGTCCATTTACACCCCTCCACCCATTAACAATCCACACTTCCTTCCTACATCTGCATTCCACCAGGCCCTGGCAACTATTCTACTCTCTACTTCTATGAAATCGATTTTTGAGGTTTTACATATGAGAACATGCAGTATTTGTGCCTAACTTATTTCACTTAACATAATATCTTCCAGTTCCACCCATGTTGCTGCAGATGTCAGTATTCCATTCTTTATTATGTCTAAATAATAGTCTGTAATGTGTATACAGCACATTTTATTTAATATTTGTTGATGAATTCCACCTTTTTTTTTATACTTCTCCTTTTTTATGCCAGTGAGTTATACGTCAGAGATTCCTTATGAAAAGCATTGTTGGATTTGGCTACATTGTAGCCTTGCTTGCAGACTGTGACACTCCATGTGTATATTATTTCAATACGCCTTTACCTTCAAACGCAAGATGGACTACTGGAGTCTCTCCTCTTACAAAATATGCCTCATTTATTTCCTGAACCTAATCATTATATCTTTTTATTTTTGTTTTGGCGGTACGAGCAATTGAACTCAGGACCTTGCGCTTGCCAGGCAGGTGTGGTGCCACTGAGCCACATCCCCGGCCCCATCGTTATATCCTTTTAGGAACAGCTTCAGTACCCTGACCCCAGAGTGGGTTTTGGATATGTGAAGCCAGTTTGGGGCCCTTATGTTGAATTCACAACCACCTTTGGTGTTATTTTTTTCCCTACTGCTTATTCCTCTGGAGGGTCTCACCTTGTTCATTTTTTCTTTTATCTACATATTAGCCAAATGTCTATTTATTATTCAAGTTAATTAGATGTGGATAATTCTTCTTCTGCTCTTCATTTCCACAAAGGCTGCAGAGTTGGAAATTTAGTATTTTCCTGTTCTCTGGTGAGATAGAAGGTGGTCTGAAGACGTTTTTATTTTTAAAGAAAATCTCTTTCTCTATGACTGCATCATAACTCATTCTACCTTTCTTAAGCTGGATATTGATGGAATCTTTTGGGTTTTTGTTTACTTAGCTGCCATCCCCACCCTCATTTTCTGCCTGGAAAGCACAGTAGAACTTAGAATTGGCCGAGCAAGATAAGCACTCACTTTCTTGGAAGCGCTCTTTCACTGGCCTTTCCCTCTGTTTGATTCAAGCTATTACATTTTTGCTTGGTGGCAGTACCATGTGTAATCTAACATTTCTTAATCATGTTTTAGGGGCAGATGATCTTGACATTTGGCTTATCTTATCACCCTAACAATAACTTCTAGGGAGGGAGATTTAGCTCAGTGATTCTGCCTCCTGACTTGAAAGCGCAAGGTCCTGAGTTCGATCCCCTCACCAAAACAAACAAACAAAAAACCCCAGTAACTTCTAGAGCCTCATTAAAAAAAAAAAAAATTTTATGAACTTCATTATCTTCGGTTTTACTAAATATTCAGATGATTTAACTTTGAACAAATGTTTGACAATGTTTGTCAGAGCATTGACCACAGAAAATTGTGTGCCTTCAAATTAGTTTTTTTTGTCCTGAATTCTTGGTGATGAGGTAAAGAAATACTGATAGAACCAATGAAGAATTTTTAAATGATAGGACACTGATAACTCAGGGCAAAAGAACTAACATTCTCTAAGCTTGTAAAAGATTTAGCAAATTATACATGGAATGTATCGATCTCATTCACTTTAATTTAAAAAGAGTAACTCCAGGGCCGGGGATTTAGCTCAGTGGTTCTGCCGCCTGACCCACAAGCACCAGGACCCAAGTTCGATCCCCGGTATCAAAAAAAAAAAAGCGAAAAAGAGTCACTCCACATTTAGCCACCTCCTAAGAAAAACCATCTATTTTCCTATATGTACAGTACATCCTCAAACACCAAGAGCCTTATAAGTAAGCTTTCTTTATCAGAAGTCATGACATTTTAAGACTTTCATATATTTTATCATATGAAATAATGTGCTGTGCATAAATTAATTACAAAAATAAAACATTCCATAATTGGACTTAGAAATGGAATTGTCATGCATGTATTAGTATTAATCTGTGCTAACTGGAATATATAAAAGCCTTTTTTTATATACAGTTGTTTGTTGTAATGATACGCATAAAATCCTTTGTTAATAAGCTAACCATCTTTACCCTTTTGTGTTTTTTTTTGAGATGGGATCTCACTTTGTACTTCAGGCTGGCCCTGAACTCACTATGTAGCCCAGGCTGGCCTCAAACGCTCTGCAAACCTCTTGCCTCAACCTCCTGAGTGCTGACATGTGCTACCACACCCAGCTTTTTTTGTTTTTTTTCTTTTGGGTACCAGAAATCAAACTTAGGATGTTGTGCATGCCAGCCAGGCGTGGTGCCACTGAACTAAATCCCCAGCCCCATTTTTACCTTTAAAATGGGGCTAACTAATAGTCTTAACTGCTTCCAGAAAGTGATTGTGATAATTAAAATAGATAAATGCCTGTGAAGACTCAGGCCAGTGATTGGTGTAGGGTAAATACTCAATAATGGGAAATACAGTGATGAAGAGGATAACTGTACTACTATTATTTAATCAAAGCTATTGCTAGAGATTCTAGTCTGTCACAAATAATACAGCTGCAAAGAATGCTTTTTGTGCTTTTGTTACATGTAACAGTATTGATATTGCTGGGTTAGTGTATGTCTTTTAAATTATTTATAGAGCTTGGCAGTTGTACTCTTAAAAAGCTTTAAGGGCCGAGGATTTAGCTCAGTGGTTCCAGCACCTGCCTTGCAAGCACAAGGTCCTGAGTTCGATCCCTGGTACCAAAAAATTTTTTTAAAAAAGCTTTAAGAGCTGATTTACACTGCCACCAATCAAAATGCTTGTTATCACAATCTCATCAAGTTTTTTTTGTTGTTGTTGGTTGGTGTTTTTTTGTTATGTTTTGTTTGCCATACTGGGAATTGAACCTAGGGCTTTGTGCATGAGCACTTTATTACTGAGCATCCCCAGCCTTTTTAAAATTTGAGATGGTCTGGGTAGATTGCCTAGGCTGACTGTGAACTTTTGTCATGGCAAACTAGTTAATATTTTTTATGTATTTCACCCATTGATAGAAAAATACTTATTGAAACATGGTGATTTTTTAAATATATCTGTTGCAAGCCAGGCACAGTGACATATGTGTGTATAGCAGCTACTCAAGAGGCTGAAGTAGGAGGATTGCAAGTTCAAGGCCAACCTGGGCTACGTAGTGAGTTTTTTACTTTTTTTAAAAAGGCTGGTGGTATAGCTCAGTAGTAGAGCGCTTGCCTAATATGTGCTAGTGGGGACTCACCCTTGAAACATTATTGAAAACCTCTGCAGTAGGCTCCAGTCTCCTGCTCCATGTATAACACAGGCCTGAGGGGGCCGGGGATTTAGCTCAGTGGTTTCGCTGCCTGCTGCGCAAGCGCAAGGACCTGAGTTCGATACCCAGTACAAAAAAAAAAAGGCCTGAGAAATCAAACTAAAAGACAGAAGAAAGCAGGGCACCAGGACGACCAATACCAGTACAACCGACAAAGGCACTGGCCAGTCCAGGCCACTGATTTTTTTTTTTTTTGTATCTGGGATTGAATTTGGGTCCTTGCCGCCTGCAAGGCAGGCAGCGGAACCACTGAGCTAAATTCCTGGCCCCAGGCCTCTGATTTTTATTGGTAATAAATTGGGGTATAGGCAAACTACACACAAGCGCAGAACCACATGAGAAAATTTGCAGTCGTGCAGTTTCTATGGAAATTAGTGGAGACAAGACTTGTAAAGAAAAAACACAAAGAATTCTTGAATTAGGAACAGAATAGACAGAATATATGGGTGTAATTAGAATATTGTCCGTCTAGTAAGAAGGTTTTAGTTGTGGGAACAGAATTTGGGTGTTAGTTACTCTGACCTCAGCATGTAGGCTTCGGCTGGTCTCACTTCTAAAAACAAGCCAATTGTGGAGTTAACACTTTACAGCCTTCACTGCTTATAGCCTGCTCTGAGCATAATCAATATTGCAGTCTCCCTCATGTGCAAGGCCCTAGGTTCAATCTCTGATACTGCAGAAATTAAAAAATATTTCTTGTGAGTCAGAAAGATCCCAGTTCAAATGTCAACTTTATTACTGACATACATGACCTTGATCAAAGTACCTAGCTTCTTTTTTAAAAATTATTTTTGCATCCTTAGGGGTTGAGCCAAGGTCTTCACACTGGTTGTATCCCCAGCCCTTCTTATTTTTTATTTTGAGGCAGAGTCTTGATAAATTGTCTGGGTTGGCATTAAACTTGTAATCCTCTTGCCTCAGCCTCCTAGAGTGGTGGGTTTATAGGCCTGTACCACTATGCTGGCTTCCATGAGTGTCTTTTAAAAGCAAGTATTATAATTTCTAGACTTCTAAAAGTACTTAGTGAACATCTGAGGAGGCCGTAGAAAGTTCATAAATGTTGATTTACTATGTGCTTCAGGGGAACTCAAAATGAATAGCATTGACCCATTCTCAGGAATCTCGCAGTCTTTTAGACATCTTTACATAAATTGTATGTAAATGAGAGCAATTCCATACACATGCATAGAGTTTTCTAGATGATTAAGCTTATTTTTTAAACCACTAAAATCTTTAAATGACAATACTCTTAAAAATGTCTCAAGTTGGGCATGGTGGCACACACCTGTAATCTTAGTAGTGTGGGTGGCGGAGGCAGAAGGATAAAAATTGTTTAGGCTCACCCTGGACAACTTTGTAATGACTTTAACAAGACCTTATCTCAAAAAAAAAAAAAAGCAGCAAAGGCTCTGGGTTCAGTCCCAAGTTCTGTACCACCAAAAAAAAAAACCTTGAACATCTTCCTGCATTCTTCAACTAAATGAACTGAACCTTTTTAAATTTTTTCACTGTAGTGTAGACTTATTATTTTGAACATACATCATTTTCAGGTTTTTCAGTCTCATGCTGCTGGCTGTCATTTTTCACAGCTGTTAATGTGTACTATTTCTGTTAATTCCATCTTTTAAAAATGTGCCCAAACTTAGAATTATCGCTTTTTTTTTTTTTTTTTTTTTAAGACAAAGTCTCTCTATGTTATTAATTCCGGCTGGTCTTGAACTCGCATGGATCCTCTTGCCTCAGCCTCCTGAGTTCTGGGATTGCAAGTGTGTGCCACCACGTCCAGCTTAGAATTAGAAATTTTCAGAATTTGAAATTCTGAGAAGTGGCCTTGGAGTAAATAGATGGACATACTATTTACCTCTAAGTCTGTGAGGTTTTTGTTTTGTTTTACTTTTTGGGTTTGATCAAACAACCCACCCCCACACCACCTCTAGGTACTAGGGATTGAACTTCACTAAGTCATGGTAGGCAGGTGCTCTACCACCGATCTACAAAATCAGCATTACGTCTATGAGCTTTTTTTTAATGCATAAGTAAACATGGATTTTTCAGCTTCCATATCATCTTAAGTTCATTATGGTTCCAACTTACTTAGTTTCTTTTGAGTTGCTGTTGTTGGGGCTGGGGATTTAGCTCAGTGGTTCTAGTGCCTGCCTTGCAAGCGCAAGGTCCCAAGTTCGATCCCCGGTACCAAAAAAAAAAAAAAGAAAAGAAATTGAATTGCTGTTGTTATACTTACTTAAACATAAGCTACAACATGAATAAGCCTTAAGCATTGTGCAAGTGATAAAAGCCAGACTATATAGTTACATGTGTATGAAATGTCCAATGTAGACAGATAACGTAGAAGGTAAAGTTGTTGCCAGGAGTTAGAGGAAATACAAAAATGTTTGTGGGTATGGCATCTTTGGAGGGATGATGAAAGTGCTATGAAATTAGATAGTAGTGATGATTGAACAACTCTGATAAGAGACTTTCCAAACCACTTTCTGGTTGCTTTTTAAATCTGCACTTTTTTATCTTTTGCTCAGTGGTTTAGATTTTGAGTCTCTCAAATACGACTTACATTGTATTTGAAAATACAATTTGTATTTCCGTAGAGGTAACAGAAGTCCAGTTGTGCTTCAGAGGGAAATTTGAGTCATCTTATTTTTTTTTTCCTTTTTGGTACTGGGGATCGAACTGAGGACCCTGCATTTGCAAGACAAGCATGCTGCCACTGAACTACATCCCCATCCCCGAGTCATCTGGATTTTTTTTCCTTAAATTCTTTTATTGGTACATTTTAGGTGTACAATACGTTTACATTTATCATTGGGTGCTTGTACCTGTACATGATGTATCTTGCTTCTTATTTTTCCCCCATTACCTGTACGCCCTTCACCCCCTCCACCCTTCCCTATTTACATAGACTTCGTTTCCATTTTTTTTTCCCCGAGTCATCTATTTTTGATGGTAAAGAATAGCAATAATTAAAAATAGAAACAAAAGGGCTGAGGATTTAGCTCAGTGGTTTCACCGCCAGCTGCACAAGCGCAAGGACTGGAGTTCGATCCCTGGTACCAAAATAAATAAATAAATAAAAGAAAAAGAGCCGGGGATTTAGCTCAGTGACACATGGTACCAGCCTCACAACCACAAGGTCATGAGTACCATCCCTGGTACAAAAAAAAAAAAGCGCCTATTATATTTTCATCAGTAGCACAAATTAGAAAATCTTTTCCAAATGTAAATTTTTCATTGCCTTAATTTTAGTGTGAGTTTTTTCCAGGCTGATGGCTAACTTTTGGGCTCGAACAATCCTGCCTCAGGCTCCTGAGTAGCTGGGACTAGAGATGTGCATCACCGCCTGGTTTTCATTTCTTTGGGGTGAGGGGGAGTGTACTGGAGATCTTCACACTGAGCTATATCCCTACCACTACTTATTTATAAATTATTAACATTATTATTATTTTAAGACAGGGTCTCGCTAATTTGCCCAGGCTGGGCTTTAATTTATGATCCTCCTGCCCCGTACTCCCAGAGTGCTAGGATTACAGGTGTACACCATCGTACCCAGCTTCATTTCTTGATTTTTATTTAAGATATTTTTTATTATACACAAGTTTTCATGATTTGTTCCATGTAACTTTTCCAAATTTTTAAACTTTTAATGTCATTTTATAATTAGTTATTCTAGTGTTAGAAAATGAATAATTCCTTTGGTCTATAAGCTGTTAAACACATTTTTATGGGTTTTTTTTTAGGCTATGGAGTTATTAGTAGAGAAAGCAATTAGTAGTGCTTCTAGTCCTCAGAGCCCAGGGGATGCCCTGAGAAGAGTTTTTGAATGCATTTCTTCAGGGATTATTCTTAAAGGTAGGTTTTATTTTGTCTTTAATGAAGTAAAAATTCATTTGATGGGTAGTTGAATAGCAACTCTTCTGGTGGACCAGGGATTTAGCTCAGTGGCTCCGTGCCTGCCTGGCAAGTACAAGGTCCTGAGTTCAATTGGCAGTAACCCCCTGCCCCCCAAAAAAACTCTTCTTGTAAAAATGGATAACAATGCTAATACTTATTTCTCCCTATGGTGATTGTTGTAGGTAGTCCTGGACTTTTGGATCCTTGTGAAAAGGATCCCTTTGATACCTTGGCAACGATGACTGACCAGCAGCGTGAAGACATTACATCTAGTGCACAGGTACTAGAATTCCTAATCCAAAAATTTTGTTGGTTTACTTCCCTTAAGGTTTTTTATTTTGTTATAATTGTCAGTTAGATGAAGTCACTGTATAATGTTCATTCTATTGCTTCTTTAGTAAATAAGCCTTTGGAGAGGAAATTAAAAAGACCTAATCTAGATTCTCACTAATAGTATAAGTGTCTAAGTATATGATATACTATAGAATTTAACAATGCTTTCAATATCTCATTAAATCTGGATATTAGGTTATATTATCAACATCAGCAGAAAGTGATGCCCTCTAGTTATACAAAAGTGATATGCTATGTAGTTTTAGACATTGTTAAATAAAAAGCATGACCATAATGAATGAATGAAAAAAGTCAATCCAAAATTACCATAGTTAACAGTTTATGATTTCAGAAATATAAGAATAGGAAGAGAGAAGACATACTAGCTATGAACAATAATGATCCACTCTAAGATGGATGAGAATTGTTAGATTTAAGATCTTGACTTGTTACCTGTACTTGCAAGGATAATTTGGAAGATGTCAGGATTGACATAACTTTTATGCCAGAAAGTATACTGTAGAAAAGATAGTAGTAGTAGAACATTATAGATATCTTACAAACTTACAAGGTGACCAATTCCTATGTATTAGGCCAGTTTTGTTTTTGTTTCTTTGGTTTAATTTTCTCAAAAAGAAAGAATTTATTATAAAAGTTCAGATTAGGGCAGGCGTTTAAAAACTAGCAGAATTCAGGGTTTTTTTAAATGCTTTTTTTTCAAAGGGTCTAGTTTTATGAAGTAATTAAAAATGTCCTTAGGAAACTTAGAGAGGATGTTTGCCATGAACTCAAGGCCATTCTACACTACATAATGAGACCTTGTCTCAAAAAATGAGAGAGAAGAGGGATCCTTATTAAAAGTGAAGGACTGATAAACACTCATGAAGTTGTAAAAAGCTGGAGAATTAGTTGTCCCTAGACATTGAGATAGACAAAGGGAACGATGTAGCTCTAAAGAGAGTCTATGGTTATTGTTCAGCTCAGTGTCTTGATTGTGATGGTAGCTACATGATGTAAGGCTGCCATATGTTACACTTGCATAGAGCTGTATGTGTGTGCACCTCACTAAGCACATGTATAACTTAAAGGATCTGAACAAGCTCTACAACTGTACCTGTGTCCATTTCAGTTTGTTTCATGATGGCCTATAGTGCAAGTAGTTGTTTGTCTTCCTTCCTTTGTCTCTGTCTGAGACCTTTTTCTTCCATAATGTTCACCTTTATTCTTTTATGCCTGTGTATTTTTTCTACAGTGATCCTTTTTGAGTGCTTCTGCCAGTTACAGCCTTTGTCATTTAATTATATCAACGTGCCCTTTAAACTCCCCTCTGCACCGACCCCACACGCAAAAGGAAATGGATTATAAATTTTTAAGTCTTCAATGTTGTTAAAAATTCTAAAGTGTCTCTGTATAGGAATAATTTTTCATCATTCCTCAAATTTTGTTTGCTGCTAAATAATTGCAAACTATATGGTAGAATTCTCTTTTGTCTTTTTTTCTTTTTTTGGTAGTGGGAATCTAAAACTCAGGACCTTGCAGTTGCCAGGCAGGTGCAGCACCACTGAGCTACATCCTAGGCCCCTTGTCAGACATTTTTGTAAGTGTCTCAAAAAAGAACTAGTTGGGGGCCAGGGATTTAGCTCAGTGGTTTCGCCACCTGCTGCACAAGTGCAAGGACCCGAGTTTGATCCCTGGTACCAAAAAAAACAAAAACAAAAAAGAACTAGTTGGACAAGGTGGCACATGTCTGTAATCCCAATATCAGTACTTACTGTAGTACTAATAATAGACTACAATAAATATAAACATTGAAAAATCTTCTGCTAACTGAATAAAGCCAGACACAATAACTACATATTATATGATCATTGTGTGATTTAGTTTATGTAAAATATCCAAAATAAGCAAATCTATAGGAGATAAAAAACATAGACTTGTAGTTGTCAGTGCCTCAAGTAGAGGGAAGAGTTACAGAGTAATAACTATTGAGTATTGGAGTGGTGAAAATGTGTTGGAAGTGATAGTGATTACTTAACAACTTTTTAATGTACTAAAACCCACTAAATTATACTCTTTAAAAAGGGTAGATCTTGGGCTAAGGAGGTTAGCTCAGTGGTAGGGCACTTGCCTCGCATATGCAAGGCATTGGGTTTGATCCTTGGCACTAGCCCAAAAAAGGGTAAATATTATGGTGTATGAATTAAAAATGGTGTTCATTAAAAAAAATCCAGAGAGTTACATTGAAAGTTAACTGTCTAAGTGAAAACTCCCATTTAATAAAGTGACTGTAAAATCTTGAATTACATTAAGGGGCATATTCCCAGAAATTGAGGAATAGATTAAATTTTGTCCCAGAAGTTCTGCTAATTTGAAGGTTTAATTGTAAATCTTGTAAATTATCCAGATTATCTTGGTTTTTGCAATTTAGCCTTTTTACTTATTACTAGAAAGTAGATTTTTCTATATGCACAAAGGATCATTAGCCAGTTTGGGGGGGGGTGGTACCAGGAATCGAACTCAGGACCTTGAGCTTTTGAGGCAGGCGGCGGCATGACTGAGCTAAATGCCTAGCCCTCATTAGCAAATTTTTAAAAATTAACCATACTAGATACCAAAACATCCCATAAGACAATGGTGTTTTTTGTTTTGGGGGAGTTTTTTGCTTTTGGCTTTTTTTTGAGACAGGATCTCACTATGTAGTCCAGGCTGGCCTTGAACTCATGGTGATCCTCTTGCCTCTTCCTCCCAAGTGCTAGGATTACAGATGTGCACCACCATGGCCAGCATGGAAATTTAAATAGTATAGTTAGGGTGCAGAAATAGGCAGATAAGTCTTTAGTGTGGAAGAACTTAGAAGTAGACCATTAGCATATAAGGCAATTAATATTGAAATAAAAAAATTTCAGATCAGTAGAAAAGAGTGAATCATCAACAAAGTGGATTTGATTTAATTGGCTAATCATCTGGGGGGAAAATAAGACTTTGTAGATACAGAAAAATTCTAGATGACTTGAACTATCCATTAAAATATCAAAGTGTTAAGTATTTTATATGGGAAATAATATTTTTAGGCAAAATGTAAGTAGCATAAATTATGAAGAATTGTATATTGGAAAGTTTGCATATTGTCTTTAAGCTTAAAGAAAATGAGCCAGGCCAGGGATTTAGCTCAGTGGTTCTGGTGCCTACCATGCAAGAGAATGACCCAATAAGAGTATTAAAATATGATCAATTCCACTGTATTGGTTCAGCTTCCCATCGCTGTGACTGAATACTTAAGGAAAAAAAACAAAGGAGGAAAGATTTATTTTTGCTCATAGTTTCTGAGGTTTCAGTCCATGGTAAGTTGGCTCCATTGCTTTTAGATCTGTGGTGAGCAGAAGCATTGTGGCAGAAGGGCATGGTGGAATACCACTTACCACTTGGCCAAGAGAGCATAGCGTGGGGGGGGGCGGTGGAAAACAGATACAGTCCCAGAGGTCCAGCCCTCAGGATCCACTTCCTCCAGCTAGGCCCCACCTCCTATTCGGTCACTTCCCAATAACACTAGCACATTGTGCTCTCAGCAGTGGATTAAGACATTGATGAAGTTAGAGCCCTCATGATCCAGTCACATCTCTAGACCCAGCTCTGAACATTCCCATTGTGAGATTGATCTCTGAATCCATAAGTCTTTGGGGGATACTTCATATTTAAGCTGTAATGAATGCCCACTGGTTAAAATAAAATAAGTTATAAATAACAAGTATTGGTTAGAGTATTCAGAATGGGGAAAACACTTGCGTATTATTAATCTGTAATTTTTTGGAGCTCCATTTGTTAGTATCTACCAGTTTCTCATGATTAACAGTTTTACTGCTAGAAGTTTGTACTACAGAACTTGTCACGTAAGTGTACAGAAACATTTAAATAGGTATCCATTACAGCATGGTAATAAAAATATTGGAACCAAGGGCCGGATATTTAGCTCAGTGGTTCTGCCGCCTGCCTTGCAAGCACAAGGACCCAAGTTCGATCCTCGGTTACATACATACATACAAACAATTAAAAAAAAATAAAAATATTGGGACCAGCCTAATGTTCACCAACATAAAATTAGTTTGGTGCCATCCACATGAGTATAAGTGCAGTTCTTAAATTATATGCTCTCCCCCAAATGCCCAACCACTCTGAAAGCACTTAGCTCTGATTTTTCTACATCCTGCTTGTGTTCTGGATGTCACTTGATGTAGTTAATTTATTTCAATTTGTTTTTCATGTATTTTATCCCCACTAAATGGTTAGCATCATGAAAGCAGAAACATTGCTTATTGTTTGTACTCTGACATAGTAAATATTCACTTAGATATCTGTTAAGTAAGCATATGAATGAATGGTTAAATGAAAAAAAAAAGTTAACCAGAAGTATTTATCTCTTTTTGTGTGTGGAATGAATGCTTTAAGACTGTGCACATGAGCATCCTAAGAAACTGGGAAAATATCTATATCTGAACAAAAGGCTCGGTGACAGACACCTTTTCTTTTGCATTATATATTGTTTATATATATAATATTTAAAATATATTTT